>VYZQ01008433.1:756-11078 GCA_013400655.1 Mystacornis crossleyi
CTGATTCATATAATTACTGTTCAATGTACCATACAGTAATATAGTGAATTGCAAGCATCTAATATACCACAGCATAATTTAGAAAAAGCAGATTTAGAGGTGGGGGAAGAAGTAAAGTCAATTTCCTGGTCTGAGAACTCAGAAAAGGATGATGTTATGTAAAACATTTTGAAGATAATCACAAGTTAAATCTGAGTCTTAGAAAAGGTGTCGTGCAGGAATAATAAATACAGGAATACTGTATACAGAGTAAAGTATGACAGAAAAAAAAATGAATGAAAAGATTATGCTTATCAGGAAGGATATGCAAGTGCTGCAGGGAAGAGGGTCCTGAAGTGTGAATCCTAGTTAGTCTTAAAAAAAGACACTTTTGGTGAAGAAAAAAGAATAGTGTTCTGTAACACTGCATTGGAAAGACAAGGTTGAAATATTGCCTACTGAACCAACAGAAAAGCCAGATTTCTTTAATCTAGAAGGGAAGAACTTGATCCTGAGAAACTTAAACCAAGAGAAATTCCTAGTCGAAATGTCTTTCATTCACTTTGCTAGATCAATGTGGTAAACAGGTTTTTGTAATTAAAAAGGGTTCTTTTCTACGCAGGAAGAGCTACTGTCTAACCCTAGGAAACATCAACATCCTGGCGTTCAGATGATGATCACTGAAATTCTAGTGAAGTATTTTGCTGGTGTCACAAACAAATGTACTTAAAAATATATTTATCTGTTATGTACTTAGACATTGATGTCTTGTCAGTGTTTAAGAAACTGAACAATCAGATCATTTCCATACTTCAAAATACTTACTAGACTGATTTTCAACAGCAATGCATTTTGCTAGTGGATAGTTCCTATGCATTATCAATCATTATCAATATGTATTCAAAGCAACTATTCATTCTAAGTCGATTTTAGAGCCAGAAAACATAATTCTCCTTTATGGACTCTGATGTGAAGAGTGTGATTTCAGTGATATCCTCATCTATTGGTATCAGGACTTTTGTCCATGTATCATTTATTGGAGTCTGCAATAGCTGATTTGTGCTGCTCAAAAGGTATATTTGGGTGATGGATGATGTGGCCCACACACCGGTTCTAAACAGTGGCTCTTTAGTTGTGTCCTAGGTTACAGTGTAANATTGTTTTCAAACTGATACAAGTTGAAAAATAAGAAGATACCTTATGCACTGCTGCAGTAACAGACAACAGTAGTACTAATTCTCATGAGTACTTGAAATTGCAATGTCTGGAGGAAAGGTGGGAGACATGTCCCTGACCAGCCTGAGTTTCTGAATTCTACCAGCATATGATTGCCAAGTTTTCACAGTACAAACACCTTGAGCTACACATTCTAACCGTGCTCCCTGCCCAAGTATGGATAAATGGAAGATTAGCCTGTGACTGGAGGAGATTCCATGGAAGGACATACTTTCTATACACTGTTTAGGTCTTTTGTTCCAGTGTATAGATTTATGCATGAATTCACATCTCTAGGGAGCAAACATCTAACTAGATAATGTCTATGTAGAGCCAGATATGAACATCACCTTCCTGCACCAGTGGGGGATGAGACAACACTCTCTCGTGAACAAGAAACAAAAAAGTATTTTGTCAGTGTATGGTGGCTGGTGCATAGAGAGGAGATAAGTCTGATAAAAGTCCTTGCTGCTGTAGACTTTGATAGTGCTCTTGGGGTTTCTATCTCTGAGCATGCTAGATGCAAGAGAAACTAGTATTCCTGTGGTTTCATTCATGCAATTAACTGTTTGGAGAAAAAAACCAATACTCATCCATTACCAGTCAGTTACCAAGACGTGGATCTGACAGGAATCAGAACCTTTACCAGTGTATCAATTTGTTCAGGCATTTTTCACATCATGCAGCAAAGCTTTGCTATCAGGTTATATATACTGTCCCTGGTGGCCAGCCAGTCCCACAAAATGAGGAAAAGGTGGTCTCCACCTCTTCTCAGAATGGGCAGATCCCATTTTTACCAAAGTTCTATCAGCAGGCTGCCTGCCTTTTCCTTGGCTTCTCACAGATTCTTATTTTTTCTTGAATCCTTGAGCTGCTAACTGTCACCATCTCAACAATTTCATTTTTGTCTGTGTTCTCCCTTTTATTGTCATACATGGTTTTAGCTCACGTCTTTTCTCATTCCTTAGCAACAGACTTCATAATAAAATTGAATCAAGATCACACCACTGTGTGGTGCCAAATGAGGTCTGAAGTGACAGGCTGAAGGTTACAGTTTGCTACCACTGCAACTAGGAATGTCACTCAACACCTGCTCATTAAATACATTCAGTGCCATGTGAAAACCAAAGGCCAGAAGCAAGAATGGATAATGATCCTGGTCTATCATGAATCTAAGCCACTTACAGTACAAAGAGCTGGTAGAGACCTGGAAAAAAGCTTCAGACTGAGAAATGGGAATCAACCATTTTTTTTCTTGAAAAAGGGGATTATCCCCACCAAGTCAGTATCCTGCAGCTGAATTTCTCAGAACACGTGGTTCGGGTTGCTTGAATCTGAAAGTGTTCTTTAATAACAGAAAATAACTAATATGAAGACTTAAAACACTGTGATGGACTGCTATTTGAAAAAGAAGTCCATCCCCACATATCTTATGTAAAGTCAAGATTTAGTTATTATAACTGAAATCCTAACTGATCAGTGAATTACAGAAGTCCAGATCTAATTTTAGAAAAAACTGAAAGAATGCTACTCTAGTAAAAAAATATCAATACAAACAATAGTAACACAGTTTTAACTACTCACATCTCCAAGTAGCTGCCTCTTTTTAATGTTATAGTCACTCTCCTGCTCTCCAGCCAGGCCCTAAGATTGATGTCTTCAGTCTGGACTGTTGGGTGTGAAAAGGAAGGTAAAGCAGTATTTCCTTCATCCTTTTCTGACAGGTTATGATTTGTTTATCGTGTTGATAGTTTCCTCCTCCTTACTCTGGATCTCTTTGGAGTAATTTTATGTATTTCCTGACACATTTTTCCATCTTGTTTCCTTAACTGTCAGCAAGTCCATGTTGCATTGAAGTTTTGCAGTTCCTCCTTTTTGTGTTCTTTATCCTCACAGCAGTTAGGACTGGGAGAAGCTTGGCCACGTGTAGAGAGAAAGTACTTGGGAAACTGATTTTCTGGTCTGACCGGAAAATTTTGTCTCATTCTCAGTAAGTTGGAGTGGGTGGCCTGTGTGTGAACTAGAAAAATCGTGATGTCTTTGTGAGATGAGCTGCTTCTAGAAGCTGCTCTTACGGGAAGTTGTTTGTAAAAGATACAGTTTAGCCCAATGCAGTTTTGATGAAAGAAACAAATCAAAGAAAAAAATCTAATGTAGTGCCTCAGTTCAGAGATATCTGTTGTACAAAATGACCACAAAGGCAGAGTCTGACCAAACTGGGAGGATAGATCAAACTGACAAGAAAAAAAATATGATAGCAATAATTGCTATAAGTCTCCAGGGCTCAATAAGGAAACTGGTCAGAGATTTGGAACTGACTTATGAAGATAGAAGTTAAAACATTTATCATAGAAAATTTCATTTCATTTGACAGTCAGAAATAAATATGAAATGTGGAAATGTTAAGAGATAGAATATACTTTCTTCACTGTCCAGGAGAGTATCCAAAACAAGGAATTCAGCCTTTCTTGATTTTAGTCAAAGGAACACACAGGTACATATTTTTATAATATACCAAATTTTATGAATCTTTGCATTTAATAATAATTGCAGCTCTAGTTGTATGAAATGCCGGCCAAAGCGTATTGTCTTCAGGCCTTTCAAATGAAAAACTGAATTACAGGACGAGATGTATTCTTCACATGTAACAGAGCTTTCCTTGTAAGATGGTGCATTACATCCAAATCAGGAAAAACACATAAACATATAATTGTAGTCAAGGAATTACACTGATTTTATAAAACATGTTTTACTTGAATGAAAAGTTTACTTTGATTCATGACATGATTACTAGAGCAAATTTATTTGTGAATTAAATGCCTGTAAATACTATGCTGACTAAAATTTCTTTCAAAAGCTTCGTAAAAGATCAGTTTATACTAAAAAAACAAAACAGAAAACCCAGCCACATAAAAACTAAGCTTTTGAGGAATTTGGAGAAAGTGATACTTACATGATATGATCATTTAAAAATCTAAAATTTAAAATCATTTATGATCATTTAAAAATCTTAATCTAAAACCAAGGCAAAACACAAAAACAGGATGAGAATAAAGGGGCATGAGGATGTAAGAAATTAAAGAGGAGAGGGAAAAAGCAATCACTGGGAAAATTAATAAACAATGAGGAAACAAAGACATGCTCTCCACTATATAAAAAAAATGATTGCTGGGGAAACAGAGAAGGAAATACAGGCATAACTGAGATGCAGTAGATGTAGGCTTTGGAACCAACATTTTAACCAGAAAACTAAAATGCCAAGGTGTTACAAAACAAATTTCAATAAATTATTTTAACATTAAAAAAATAAGACAGGACGGAAAGGTGAAAGTGGGGCAAATAATAAAACTCATCTAAGTGAAAATAATGCAAGAGCTGGTTCTGCAATGGAGAGAAAGAAGACTACTGAGGTGGGATATATATTCAGTAGGAAAATTCTGGGAATGATCCATCCTTATACGCTGATGTAAAATATGTGAATTTTGAGAACATAGCAGTGACATCATCATAAGTAGTAGATACTTAGACTGAACTATTAATGACCTTAGAACAAGGGCATATGTGTGAATAAATTTGCCTGTAACTCTATTAGCTCCCCTGTCAGGACACTACACCTGGAATATTGTGTTCAGTTTTGGTACCTGCTGTGTAAAAGGGATGTGGGCAGGCTGGAGATGGTCCAGAGAAGGGTAATAGAGGTGATCAAAGGGCTGTGAAGCCTGCCATATGAGGAAAGGCTGCAAGAACCTGATTTGTACAACCTGGGAAAAGGAAGGTTTAGGAGACTCTTCATTGCCATGTTCCAATGTTTAAAGGGTGGCTACAGAGGAGATGGAGACTCCCTTTTTACAAGGAGTCACAGGCACAAGTTACTCCTGTGGTGATTCTTATTAGACAAAAAAGGAAAATTTTTCACAATGAGACAATGAGCCATTGGAATAATCTTCCCAGGGAAATGGTGGATTCCCCAGTGTAGAACATTTCTAAGATTCAGCTGGACAGAGTGCTGGGCCATCTTGTCTGGATTATGCTCTTGCCAAGGTTGGACCACATGATCCTTGAGGTCCCCTCCAGCCTGTAATTCTATGATTCTAAGATAAAGCTGTCCTATCCACACTTAGACAAACAAAAATAAAATCTGCTTATATTTCTTGGCAGGTTAATTCATTACACTGGACAATAATGTATACCAGCTAACATTTTAAAATGTCAAGCATATCTGTTTAATTGCATTATTACATTTGAAGATAGGAATATATAATTTTGACCTTCTGAATGGTCACATTAACAGTTAAGACAAAGCTACACATATCAAGTAATGTAGAATATTTGTTGTAAAGTTCAAAATAGTTTGAATCAGTTCATGCAAGATTAGATAAGAACATGCAGGAGGCAGAAGGAAGATGGAGAACTGCATATTCAGCTAAATGTTGATTACCACAAATACAGAGGTTTCAATCTGAATTTGAAATCACAAAAAAAAAGTATTTATCTGTTGTGTCAAAAATTTCTATGCAAGCATAAACCCAAATATAAACTGAAACCAAAACTGTTACAAAGAGCTCTCTCACTACTCAGTGTGATCTGATAAAATAATCCAAACACTTCACATTAGGTAACAGTGAATTTGAAATGCTAGGTTTTTAAAGGATTGCTTTTTGCAAAATAAAGGAATAACATCAGTGTGTATTCTTAATTTCCATATTTACTCATGAAACCATACATATATACACCTTGAAACTGCAATAAATATTACGTATTTTTTTAGTGGGTTTATCCACCAAAGCATATTAACCAAATCGATGAAACCAGGTTTTAAAATACACCCTGTTCTAATACTGCTGTTAGAAAAATGTTTTTTCCTTCAAACGTGTAAAATTGTTCATCTTGTTTGTGTTTCTATTACTGAATATTTTATTTTCATTGCAGCACGTTTATTCTTCATAGCAGGTTAGAAGTAGATAATAGTGACTTTGTGCCTACAACTGCCTATACTGCCCAAGAACTCATTAAAACCAGAATGATTCTCTGCTTCCTGGAACCCACATTTCACTCCATTCTGTTTAAAAAAAACAAATAAATTCTTTCAACATCTGGAAAAGTGTATAACACAAATGTTTTATCCTCACTTTTTTATACAAAATAACGGCAATCCCAATCTGGCCAGCCCAAAGAAACCATGTACTATTTCGTAATAGCATCTTAATTTAATCTTTTAGAAATACCTTTTGCATTGGAAAATTTCTATGCTCACATTATATTTAAGAAAACCTAGTGAAGAATTCAGATTTCAATTTTGCATACTAGGTGGGCAAGTTATACAGTATTTCAAGTAGCATTTTATCCTTTCTTGCTTTCTTCTTGATTCCATCTACAGGACAAAAACTGCTTAGGGAATGAGCAGGTCTTCAATTTTATTTTGTATTTACATCATTCAATATGCACAACTAGATCTTACTATTTTCCACACTAATGCAGGACCAAGAATACAATTAATAATTTCCTGTTGGGCTTTTCTATATTATTGCTTATTGTTCTATCTAGACAATAATTTAAGGACTTTAATATTCACAACACATCCATAGAGCAAGAAGAGATTATTGTTCACACTTCATAGATAGGGTCTTGTTTCGCTTAGTTTAAAATTATTCTGAATTATAGTTAAAAATTAATCTGAATGCCATAAAGATTGAATTCCAGGTTAAAAAACTATAGATGTTTTTTAGAATTATTGGTCTTTCACAGATCTCATTCTCAGTGGAAACTGTGACTACTCCATACCTACGCTAATTAATCCCAGGTATTTTTGTGAAGAAAAGTTTTCACTATATTCTTGGTCAAGGAGAAGAAGTTTGCTTAAATGATGCAGGACTGAGTCCAAAACAAGGGAAGTAAATATTGTGTCCCTATATCAAATCTGGATTTAAGCAACTTCTTTTAACATTCAGTGGAATTACATTTAATTTAAATTGGAGGGGACCACTGAAGGCCATCTAATATAATTCCTGCCTTGGTTATCCACAGCCTTGTTCAGTCAGATCCATCTCCATGGACAGATAGTCCAATTTTTCCTAACAACCTGATACATTTGGTTACTTTCATAGAAGAATGTCTCTATATGTCTAATAGGAATTTCCATTGCTGCAACTTGGGTTTGCTGGTTCTTGTTCTGTTACGCTGAACTTCCAAGAAGTGCACTCCAGACTGAGGTAGAACACTTTTAGAAAAATGTATGTGATCCTCTGATGAACAGCGAAGGATGGGGTGATAATTCAAATAAGAAGCTCTGAAGCTGTTTTGCAGAAGAAATGAGGAGCAGATAACTGTTTTGTAACTTTTGTGTGAATTCTAGCATTGCCTGACTCATGATAAATTATAGAGAAGAGATTTAGATTGTCTGACATAGCAAAGTTCTAATTCAGCTGATTACATATCAAAAGACTACAAAAGACAAATATACAGTAATTATATGAGAACAGGTTTACCCTTCCAATTTGTGAGACCCAGTAAACTAGACGAATCAGGAGCCAGAATCCCAAAGGAATGTGTCAGTAATCTGGACAGACTAGAGAATAAAAAAAGTTGTCGCTCACATTAGTTGCATATTTATGTCATAAAGGTGAAAAGAGTTTAGCTATTAATTATTGTATTAGACAATGTTTAAACTGCATTATAGATATGATGACTGCAGTTACAGTAACACAATATCTAGAAGATTACAAAACAATATAAATAGTAGTCTTTTAGCAGTCAATAGACATGAAGAACAGTATTATTTCCAAATTCAAAATGTTGTTAGAAATAACCTCTGAGAGTTGGCGTATGAGAACTTCATCTTGGAAATGGAAAGCTTCAATTTAAACAATTTTCTCTACAATAGAAAAAAGTTCCAGCAGGAAAATAATTTTTAGATTATTGCTATGCCAAATGATATGGAATGGGACATTTAAAATTTTATCTTTAAAACTTATGAAAAAATTTTTCAGTAATTACTATTTCCCAAACATGCCATGGGTTAGCACAGTTTGGAATTTTAGTTAAGAAAAAAAAAAATACTCCACCAGCCAAGGAAGTGATGTTTGTTGCAAGGGGCTGTTGTGACTTTCTCCAGACCTGACAGAACTGGTTAATTGGCTAATTTGAATATTGACAGCTCTATTAAGCCAGTCAGAAGATGGATACGCCTCTGTAAAAAACATCATTTAAAGACAGACAAGCCCGGGAATTGCTGTCTTGCTTCCGATCTTTGGACAGGTCACTGGTCCTGGCCGCTGGGCCATCTGGGCCGGGCTGGGCCTGGCCAGGCTGGGCCGGCCTGGCGGGGCCTGGAGGGGCTGGGCTGGGCCACGGCCTTCCTCCGTCTCGGCCCAGCAGGGCCCGTGGCCCCTCCTAGCTCAGCTTAGCAAGATCCTGGCTGCTTCTACTCCGTGCAAACCAGTTCCGCGGCGAGATGAACCCCCCTCTCAGCTCCAGCCACTGCTTGGCAGAGATCATGTGACCACCAGCAAAAGATAAGTTCCAATTTGAAAGGCCCCAGCACAGGTAAGGTTAGCCCCTTTACCACTGTAAGTTCCCTAGAACAGATGAAACCTGCAGACACCAATCCTTTCCCAGGTTAAGAGGAAAGGAAAGGAAAAGGCAAAGCCACATAAATAGACTTCATGATCAGTGACGCCTAAGTCAGTGAAGAAGAAAAAGCTGAAGTCCAGAGAGAGGAGATAGAAGAGATGCTTTAAGCTGAAATTCTTTTGTAAAGCTATGGTGATGGACTATGATACATCACAGACTCCCTTGTAATTTTGTGATAAGCATGGAGGGGTAGATCATTCAGCTGTAGCTACAAGTAAAGATGGCTCTGCTGAAATAAGTAAATGTTGAAGTAGCTGTGATCCACTGAGAAGCCTGAACAGAGAGAGTTAGTGATGAGCTGAAGACCCTTTCTCCCAGGGAAAAAGAAGAAGACCTCTATTCCTAGAGATGAAGATGATCCCAGAGATAGATGAAGAGAGCCTTTGGTCTGGAACTGCTCATCCTTAAATTAATACCCCAGTAGTTTTGAGTGAACCCTCGAAAACGCTTGTAGGGAAAGCTGTAAGTCGAGGGAAGGGACTCACACACGCCAACAGAAAACCATTCTGGGCGGCTGTTGTGCTGTGACACGAAGCCATGAGAAGATTGGTTCTTGTAGAGAAGCCCCATAGCATGGACAAAAGAGACTTCTCTCCCTAAATGAACTGATGAAAGATTATTATAGAGGTGGTAAACTGACTGAAATAATCCCAAATTTGTGTCTTTATGTTATAAGTGGAAGAAGGGAGGAAGATGGGGGAGGAGAAGTGCTCTGAAGGTTTATTCTGACCCTTATTACTCCTTTTTCTTTTAGTTCGGTTAATAAACTTCTTTATATTCTTTAAAGTTTAGAACCTGCTTTGCATTCCTCCCTATTCTTATCTCACAGAAGGTAAAAAATGTGAACAAACCCACTACACTTAATTGGTGTTTCTGCCCAATTTTCGAACTGAACCCACTACATTCCCTTTCATTAAAAAAAAAAAAAAAANAAAAAAAAAAAAAAAAAAAAAAAAAAAAAAAAAAAAAAAAAAAAGAAAACCCAAAGCTTTTACAGTAAGCATGTGCCTGGAAAAAAAAAACCATGGAAAATAAATACTGATTTACCAAGTGAACTACCATATGACAATATTAATACAAGAAGCTAACAACACGTTTTCATATTGAGCTGGGTGAAACAAAATCTTGGAAGATTTTCTCTTTGAAATTACAGAGAATCTCTGTGAAATTACTTTGACCTCCAATGCTTTTAGTTAATCTACGTGAACAGATTAATTTTAGAAACATGTACTTAGTAATAGAAGAGCATAAAATCTAACTTTATGACTTCAATACTAATCTTGAGTTACTAACTGCACACTTGTGGTAGGTTGACCTTAGCTGGTGCCAACAAAGCAGCTCAGTCACTCTCCCTTCTCAGCTGGACAGGGCAGAGAAAATAAAATGAAAAAGTCTCGTAGTTTTTGATAAGGCAGTTTAATAAAGCATGAGCAAAGAAAAAAACCCCAAAAGTTTTACTTTTCACTTCCTACTAGGAAGTGATGTCCAGCCACTTCCTG
>VYZQ01008435.1:0-17582 GCA_013400655.1 Mystacornis crossleyi
AAAAAAAGGGGAAGAAAACTGCTTGCCACTTGGCTGTGAGTGCTGCCTGTGTCCCGCAGACCCCGTCCTGGGCAAAGCCTGCTGGCAGCCACCCCCCCAGCCCACTTCTTCTCCTAGCAAAATCCATGGGGTGAGCAAGCAGAGCAAAAATGGTACAAGCACTGGTGCACCCAGGCTGACAGAAAAAGGGCTTTTTCTTCAGGGCAAGGCAAGTAGCTGCAGATGGACTGGAGTTATTGAGCATTGGAAACAGAAGGGGTAATTGAGGCATTTGGAATCTATGCCAGAGGATTAATACAGTGTAATCAGCCCCTCGTATTCAGACTGCCTCATACTAGGCGAACGACAAAGCAACTGGAAACTACTCGCTGGCAGATTTTGAAGCCAGAAGAAAGAGGATGTTTCTGTAATGCAGTCATCCCCCAGCACTCTCTGCCGCAGCAGGTCGGGCATGTGCGGCGGCCGGATCCGACAAAGAGGCCGGCTGCAAGCGTGCTCTCCATACCAACAGGGAAGCTCACAGCTGGCATCCCTCTGGTGCCTGCAAGGGGTCACCCTCCTGGTGATTTTGAAACGAGTCAAAAATCATCTTGAGCATTTTGTTTGGGAGTTTGCTGCAAATGAAGCAACAAGGTGATCAGCTTAGGGCATAGCCTGGATTTATTCCTTATGACCACCACTGCCCTGCCTACAGGTGCCCAGAGCAAACCCAGATGATGGGCAAAATCAAAGCAATCAATGCAGGAGTTCACAAAGGGGAAAGGACGGTACAAGCAGACCTTCCCTTGCAAGGCAAAATGGAAATCCTGGCAAAAAGTGAATACCCCACTCTCACATGGGAGACCACACCAGGTACCTGGCTCAGGCTGTACATGCTTTGAAATGCTTCATAGTGAAGGCTTGTACAGAAAAATGTTACTGCAAAAAGTAACAAAAGGCTGGTATAGGGAGAGTTGTGGGGCTTTTCCCTCTGACAGGGAGGAGTTTTCTCCAAACCCCAAATGGGTGACATGAGCCCCAGTCTTGTCTGTTTTTCCTGCTGCTGAAGTTCGTTAATTAAGAAACCTAAAGCAGCCTGTGCAAACTGTAGGATGGAAAGCGTAAAGCGTGACACCAGTGTCCCCCATACAGAAACACTCACAGACTCCAGTGAAGGCTGGCACAGCAGCATTGTCCCCAGAGATGCTCTGAGTCATCAGCACACTCTCGAGGACATAAAAATGCTTCAGTGACACAAATGACCAGTTTCTGGCAGCAGCACCGGGCACCTCCTCAGCTCATCCATCACAGCTTTGCAATCCCTGCCCAACACAAGCTATGCAAGGGCTGAGGTGGAGAAGCAGAAACAGAGCCCCTCGCCCCAGTGCAAACTCCCCAGCTTGGCAGCCCCCTGTCCCCCGGCGGGGCAGTGGTAGCAGGGCGTGGGGGACCATCCCAGCTCAGCTGATGCGTGCTTGCTCAGATGGGTCTGCCACGGGATGTTCCAAACTGGAGCACTAAAACTAGATGACATGAAACCACCCTAAGGTTTGGAACATGCTACAGATGTGGACAAGCCTTCTAATGCTGGGGAAGCACAACATTTCTTGGGAGGGATGTGAAGTTTTCCCTTGCCAAATTGGCTGATTTTGTGGCATTTTGATGAAAGTGCTGTGCTTTGTCAGGACAAAACAAACAAACAAACAAACAAAAAAAAAAAAAAAAAAAAAAAAAGCTTTGTCAGGACCAAGAAAGCACAGAGCGGCTCTTCGTGATCTCCATCTGCACTTCGCTGCCTTCATTCCACGCTCTTTGCCTGCCTGAAGCAGTGCCACCTGGCCAGTTAGAAGAGGTGGGTTTTGGCTGAGGGAGTGTAATCACCTCCCTGGCTGACAGCAGTGCTTTAGCTACAGCAGCCCCAGGCACTGCCTTTACGGGCATCCTGACAATCTGCTTTGTCCATCCCCAGTGCATTCTTACAATCTGCTCGGTCCATCCCTAAAGCTTTTAAGGACAGACACGTGCTGTAGCGGTTCCCTGCCTTGCTTGCCTCACCATGCTCTGCCCTTCTGAGTGGTCCCGCTCAAGCTGCCCCCAGGATGGAGACATCCAGGATACCCCGTTGTACCTCATCCCACGGGGCTGGTGTCCCTGGGCAAATCCAGCGTTGTTTCCCACTACCAGCTCAGCAAGGAAACCCCTAAGTCCTACCATGTCTCGCAGCAGCAGCAGCAGCAGCAGCCGATGCACTCCTCCTCATGTGCTTCACCGCCTGCGGGCGACACAGCACACGGTCACCTCCTGAGTCGGGTGCCGGCCGCCTGGGGCACTTCCATACAACACCCGGAACCCACACAGAATACAAAAATTTAAAACATAGCAAAAAAAAAAAAATTATCCAGCAACTAATCAGCCCGCTTCCTCTCCCCAAGCCATTAATGACGGCCGGGGGCTGTCACCCAGGGGTGCCCCTCGGGCTGTCCGCAATCCCTGCTGCCCAGTCCCGCGCTGCAGGGGCTGCTGGGTTCCTGTCACCACACGCCAGCGGGTGCCTCCGTTCCCCCTGGGCGGGAGGACACCCTTCAAACTTCAGATGTGAGTTTTCAAACTCTGCCTCATCCCAGACCCACCTCCCTGTGGGGAGGGGAGTGGAGAGGCTGGGAAGGGGGGAACAGGCATCTGAAAAGTCTCTTTTTCACAATAAAAGCCCTTCTTACTGCTTTTTTTCTTTTTTTTTTCTTTTTTTTTTTTTCTTTCCAGTACTAAGGGCCAATTTGAGCCAGAAGGAGATGAAGATACACATGCTCCTCCCAAGCCCATTTGTTCCCAGTGACCCCGGTGTCAGACAAGCAGAGGAGCCACTAGAGCCCCAGGGACCACAGTGACCGCAGAGCCAGGAAAGTGAACCAGAGGTCTGCCCATGGGTGACCAAGAAGGTGCTCTCTGCAGGTCTTTTTTTAGCATTTCTTTGCGTTTCAGTAATGATCCAGCAAAGAGCTGTGCCACATCAGCGCCTGGAGTGGACACAGACCTGGGAGAAGATTTCTTATCTGCCTAAAAGGCATTAATGCATGAAAACCATTTTTAGGGTGTTCAGGCACCTGTTTTCTGGGGCACACCGTGCCTGCTGTCAAAATGATTCCTGTCAGTGTGGCGGCACTGCGAACCTCGACTGACAAGCCGAGCGCTCCGGCCGGTCCCTCTGGATTGCCTCTCCCTCTGGATTGCCTCTCCCTCTGGATTGCCTCTCCCTACGAATAACTGCTTAAAATGCACGCCCGACATTTGAGGAATTTGACATCAGAAGCAGGCTTGGATGGCTGCTGTAGCAGACAGACTTGAGTGATCAGTGGCCAAACCAGTAAGATAAACCTAGTGAGCCTTGAAACAAATGCTATAATCTTGGAATTTTGGAATGTCAAAAAATCTATTTCCCCCCTTCTTCTCCTCCTCTTTAATGGCATTCACAGTACAAAAATCAGATTTAAAAAGCAGACCTAAGAACCAAGTGCATTGTAAACCAGTTTCCTGAGGAGAAATCCTCAAATCCATACAGTTATGCCTACCTTGTACCTGAGCTGGGTAGTCCTAAGCCCACCAGTGCAGCCCAGTTCCCATAGGTAGCATCCCTGCTACTGCATTCTGGAAAATAAGTGAATACCTGAATAGTGGAAACGGCTTTTCTTCTCTCCTTTTACTTTTCTATCCACTGACCTCCTCTGCTCACATTCTCGCAGACACTCCCACTCACCCATACATAGATTTCCCCGACATTTCCCTGACTTTAGCTGAGGCTGATCCTTCAATCAGACAGACACCACCTCTGCAGGATGAGGGACAGTCCCCACTCCAAGAAACTCCCAAGAGGTGTAGGCAGCAAAGGCAGATGGAGAGCAGGGAGGTGGGACTGCACCCAGCTTGCCGGCAAAATATGAGTCTCCAAAACAGCCACGTCTCACATCAGGTGCTCAGGCCAGCTGACCTACAATTCAGTACCAAAGATGTCCCGAGTGTGATGCCTCTCGCCCTGTACTTAGACAGGAGGAAAAGCTGTTCTGCCCCTGTTGCAAGGCACAGGACAGCGGAGGGAGGGAGGGAGGGCTCAGTTTGCTGGTATTTCCTGGCAGATCCAGTAGCCAGGAGCAAGTACTTTGAAACAGGAGAGCTGAGACCTTCCCTAGGGTACTCTAAGCAGGCCGAAATCCAGAGGAAACCGATGGAGAACAAAGGAGGCCATGGGTGCTGTTGTACCCACAGCAGCACCTCTGTGCTCCCCCAAATGACTCCTGGTATAACCCTGACTCCATTTCATGGGCTGACTCGCCTTTCCACTTGCTAGTCCTCATAAAGGATTCCTGCTGCAGAAAGAGGGAAATAGGCTGATTTTTTTTCTTCTTTCCCAGGAGTACTTTTTTCTTTCTCTTTCTGTCCCAGTGGACCTGCATTCATTTCTCCCTTGGGAACTAAAGACAGGCAGTGGAAAGGGGAGAGATTTCAAGAGCTGTCAAGGAACAGAAAGCTATTCTGCCTCTCAGAAAGTAAAGCTGAAGGGTTTATTCTTCCTTTTAGAAAAGTGTGAGGCTCTAATGGGTTTGAGGGTCTATGAATACGACTTTTCACATCTGCCAAGATAATTACAAGCTTGAATGAATTTCTGAGACCCAAACCCTGCCCAGATAAATCATACCTATCAAGTACTGATTAAAAATGAGCTGCTCAGAAAGCCTTCAAATTTCTGTTCCCTTCCCACCCCACTATCCCCTGTATCTGTTGGTAATGGGTCTCAGTGCTTTACTAAGGAACAGTCTGTAGAGGAGACCCTGATACTTCACGCTTTCTTTGCAGGAGGTGTGAAAGAGATGGGAAATAAAGGCTATAGGGATCAAGCAGAATCAGTAAAGATTTGGGCTCAGACTGGATCTGGCACTGGGACACAGAAGATGCTGAGAAGAAGGTAAACTGCAAAACTGAGGTTTGAATCTGGTTTCAAAGCGTGACGTGAACCCATGCCCCACTTCCCCAATCAGTATCCCTACAGGGGACAAGCAAGAGCCCCTAACCCAGAGAAAAATCCGGATGTAGGTGATTTCTTTCAGTTCACTGTGTGTGGGAATGACTCTTGCA
The DNA here is from genome assembly GCA_013400655.1 of Mystacornis crossleyi. NCBI lineage: Eukaryota > Metazoa > Chordata > Aves > Passeriformes > Timaliidae > Mystacornis > Mystacornis crossleyi. The sequence continues at coordinate 5,104 of VYZQ01008435.1, forward strand.
TCTCAGGTTTTCCTCACTGTTCACATGGAACTAAGCCCACCCAAGTCACTTATGGAATCTGCTGAATTTTCATAAATATGCTGAAGAAGCTACACACCCCCAGTCCAGTAATTAGAGTAAATTAATGCTGTTGGGATGCCTTTGTCACCGTTTGTCTGACTCAAGACAAAAGGCAGAGAGGTCACATCCTGAAGGGAGAGTAATGCTCTATAAGCAGTGTTTAAGATGCCAGAGAAAACAATAACATCTGCAGAGGAACCACACGTTCCCTGAGCGCACAGGCTTTATACTTCCCACAAATACCTATTGTATCCTCCTTGTTGTCATGACTCAAGCACAAGCATATGGAAGAAGGGACAAAGAGTTATTAAGTCCTTCAGAGGTGATTACTCATTCCTCCAACTTAACATTTTAGATAAATGCTACAAACTCTGAATTGCTTGTCAGAACACAGTATTGTTTTTACAGAACATGAGCTGAGTCAAATGAGTTAGGGTTTTCTTTTCATTTTTTTAATATCTAAAGGCTATTTTTAAAGCTTTCCCAAGTTCAGCCAGAAAAAAATCTTACCACCCATGTTCCATGTCCAAGACATTTGCTGTGTTATTAGAGAAAGAACTGTTTCCTAGCTTGCTCCTGCAAGAAAAGTCGACCACTCTGCATCACCAAGGGTCTCAGCCTCCAACCTCCACCCTCCACCAGCTTTTGGAAACAACTGAACTTCATCCCCATGTGAAAACAGTCGCTGACAGTCCAGCCATGTCGTGGCACCCCAAGTCCATGGGAGAGGGTGAACCTTCCAGGAGGCACAACATGGGTGCCCCAACAGGGTTCCATCCCACTGGGATCCCTTACTCCCAGCAGCGGGTATAACAACTTGAACTTCAACACTGACTGTCTACTTTTCACCTCAGACACTTCTGTCCTCTTCAGTCAGTCCTTCCCAAGGCAGGGATTCTCCTTTTTAAAGTCTTATCTTTTCTTCCTCTCTCTTTCTGCTTCCTAAATATAAACCCCAGCACTTCAGGGAATCAGAAACATCTTTTTTTTTGGACTGTCACGATGTAGACCAAGGAATTCAGATCTCTATTATTTAGTATCCCACTAATGCTGCACCATCTGCAATCTTCACTAGCAAATAAATGCGTATGTGTCTGCGTACCCTTGACATGATCACTGTTTGAAAATACGGGATGTTGAATGAAGAACAATTCCACCCCACAGCATATAAAAGTTTTAGTACTGAGGTCTCATTTTGAGATCTGTTGCTGAGACAGTTTCTCATCTAATATGTAAAGCACTCCCTGTAAATTAAGCTGTTTGCAAAATAAAAATGGCACATGGTGCTGTGCCCATCGCTTTGGAGACACCCAGATGTGCCCTGGCAGTACAGATGCCGTGCTCTCCTCGGGAAGGTGGTGAGTTTGATTGACCACAAAACCACATTAGCTGGCAATCGCTACACTCATAGCCCCTCACTTCTTCTTAATAAAGGCTTGCCTAGCCATCCACTTGCACTACCAAGGTGGCCAGGAAAAGTCACTGAAAACTCCGTAGCATCACAGAAAAATTTCAGGAAGAGTTGCAAAATTAGTGCACAGGTTATTTGGGATTAGTGGGGTTAAGAATTAGTGCTGGGCATTCAAAGATCTGCTGGGCTGATTCCCTTGGCCTCCTGAGCAGGAGTTGTCCAAGCTCATCTTGCTCTGGAGGTGCCCCGGGGAGAGAAAAGGAGCTGTGATGGGGCTCTGCAGGGAACAGCTCAGCTCATCCCTGCCTGCTTGTGCACCTCACAGGCAGGGCCAGGGTGAAGACAGGTTCTCCTGCACCAGCCAGAGCTCCCTGCATGGCTGAAAGCTGCAGACAGCTTTCAGGAAGCCTGAAAGAGAGCGTGGACAATGCCAAAAGGGATCACAGAGCATCGCTGCCAGAGATTCACGTGAGCAGCTACTGGTGCTGCATGCCCTGCCTCCCCACAGAGTGTGGCTGTGGCTCTCTCTAAGTCCTTGCCAGAGGTCAATTCCTACCTCTGCATGTGAACAGGTCCGATGCTGGGGGCAGAGCCTGCCCTCCTGGATTCGCTGTGTGCCAGTGTCCCAAGCCTGAGGAACATCAAGCACATATGACTTCATTTTCCTCAGAGCATCTCAGCAAACCTCCATCTCTAACCTGCAGCACCACACAGAAACAGGGGGAAAATGAACACAGACTGATGCATGGAACATTTGCACCCCTGAAAAAAGAGAGAAAAACAAGACAGAAGCACTCTGTTTCTTTTCCTGGAAGAAGTTATTGACATCTGCTTGAGTTGGGACCACAGAGACACTCTATTGGCTCTGTGTGTAAAGGTGTACATACCTTTGCACTAGGGAAAGTCCTCTGTCACCGTGGCGCCAGGATGCGGGGAAAGCATTAACACATGGAGCAATCAGGCAGTATTTAATCTGAGAGCTTTGAATCGTGGCTGCTGAGAACGGGGTCTGACCAACATATGGGCTCACGAATCTTTCCTGACAGCCCTGCAGTTACAGAAGCAAGAAGTGGAGCCTCCTGGTTATAAATTGGTCATGAACAAATTTAGGTTGACAATTAGAAGGTGTCTAATAGTCGGAGGATTAGGTTCTGGGAACTTTCAGACAGGAGAGGGAGTGGGCTGTGAACCTTTGTCAGTCCCAGTGGAGCAGCATAGGAGAAGAGAGGAGGGAACTGGATGGTTTGGAAAATTCATCCTGTCCATGTCCCCGGGGATGCCTTCGTATCATCTGCTAATGGTACAAAGCAGCAGCCCTGGAGCTGAGTTTCTTGCAAGTTTTGAGTAGAGTGGCCAGAAAGAAAAATCAGGTTGCCACAGTCTAGCTTGTCAGGTATGTTCTTCTTCCAAGGACCACGAAGACACCAAATTTCCTGAGTGACCACCCAGGGCTGTTGGCAGTGCCTGTGACCCTGAGCACTCTCATCCTGTGGCATGGCACTGGGACTCTCTTCTGCCCACAATCTCGAATTTTCTATAGGATGCTAGGAATTATTTTGCACCATGGAGGGTGTGGATGCTTTTAAGTCTCCTGTTGGAATCACTGTGCTGTGACACAATTGCCTGCACTGACATTTAAACGCAACTCTGCCTCCCACTCTAGACCTGCCAGCAGAGACCAAGCATATCCACTGTGTGAGTATCCTTCCTTCCAAGGTCACGTTCAGGTGTCTAGGAGCTGAGGAAGCCCGCTCACATCTGGGATGAGGATCTGCATGCATCGCAAACAGCAGCAGCTTGTCAGCCTCTCCCTGGACCTTGAAAAATGCTTCAAGCAACCGGAGCAAAAATGATGTCACTTTCAGCTAGTCAGACCTAATTTATTTCATTACGCTGTGAACTCTGATTTTTTTTCCATTATCCACAGAGACTTTCAGGATGAGCTAAGACTCACATGTGCAATGTGAATGAGACAAGAAGTAGAAATAAAAGATAAACAAGGGAAAAAAACCCTCCCTGTAAAGTTATTCAGGGATTCCAGAGAGGAAGAAAACGAAGAAGGAAAAAGCCCTCAAGCCTATATTCCATCCCTTCTTTAGAACACTCTTACATAGCACCTCACCGTAGCAATAACACGGCTAGCAATGGCTCCTTCTTTTGTAGATAGGAGGTTCAAACAGTGGCGCTAAAAAGTCTTGACTGGTGAGTTATTGTGAAAAATACTCAGATGTTGTGCTCTCCCACTGTATCTCCTTAGGTAAAGCTCCAGCAGATCTCAAAGATAATATTCTTTCATGCTATTTAAATATGCACACCATTACTTTTTTGAAGCATCTATCATTTCCATCAGAGAAGAGCTCCCTGGTAAGATCCTGCCACATAAACCTTTATCACGGCACAGTGCCCTGAAACACCACCCATGCTCCACCAGCAGCCCAAAGTGGATGCGAGGAAAGAGCTCGGCTCTGCTGAGGGCCATGATGAGCAGGTCAGGGCCTCTCCTCACTATGTGTAAGGAACCATTACAGAACAAAACATCCTGAAAATTACCCTCCAACCAGGGATCACTGGGGAAATGTTAAAAAGTACTTCCTCTGTAACAAGAACTGGGTCAATGCACTCTAGGAAGGAGGAAGTGGCTCTGTGCTGGTGGCAATGGCATAATTTTTATGTTGGTGACCAGCGCAAATAGCTGTCTGCAGGTGGAAGACTTCTCTAATTTGAATGCACATAGTGGTCTGAAAGCTCATGTGGGAGGATGGGGAGTTTGCTACAAAGACTTGCCTGGAGCCCACTCAGTTTTGTCATCACTGAAAGGGAGGTGAGGAGAAAATGACCAACTCTTCGTTTATCTAAAACAAGAATATAACACAGGGACAGCTGCACAAAGCCAAGGTTGGGCCACATTCCCACTTAAGGACACCATGGACTGAAAGTTGCACAGCTCCCAGGAATGAAGCTGGTATAGGGAAAAGGGTGTGGGTACATCCCCAGTACCCACAGGGCCTGTGTCAAGGCAGGGACAAGGACTGCAGCACAACCTGGGATGTTGTGTTTAAACAGGTAAAAGCTGATCTTTCTCCTTCAGTGAAGGAAATCCCAGTATAAGCTCAAAAGCACCTGGGTGTAACAATAGTATATGTAACTTCAAGCTCAAAACAACATAAAAAATGTACAAATGAAACCCCCAAACAAACAAACCCAGCCCCTCTCCATTCCCCCGGAACTACAGAATGGAAGAACAAAAAGCTGAAGACCTGAAATGAGTAGACCACACAGTCATCCCTGTAATTTGCTCCACTTACCACTTCCTTGCAAGCTGTACTTACTCATATCCCAATAATGCTGTGAATAGAAATTAGCACCTCTTCATCTCAATAAAAGGCAGGCACGCGGAGCTTTCAGAGACACTTTATCATTGTGCACAGGAGAAAAGCAGAGAAGCCTTACAGGGCTGGAAACATTTAAGGGGGACTATAATTGAAGCAAGACAAAATAAATAGAGCTATAAATTAGACTAGCTTAGTCACAAGTCCATCAGTAAATGCATAGATTTCTTTCAGGTCTATTACATCTCAGTGAAAAAATTGAGACACATTCAGATGCCAAACACAGTAACAGACATGCTAGCTGTGAACCAAAAGCATGCAAATACAGCATTTTCCAAGAAGAAGAAATATGCATCACTAGCAAATCAGTTGGCCCAGCACTGCGGCTGGTTCATGGTAATAGCAGATTTTATGGCTGTTAACTACAGATCATGCCAAGGGGTCCAATCCTACTCCTAGAAGTGCTCACATCTCCCAAACTATTAAGCACAGAGATTAGGACTGGGTTTGCCAAGTACTGGCATCGGTATAGGAAGTACAGCAATTATCTGCCGATCTCAGGAGTAAACTGGGATGAAGTCGATGCCCTCCTCTGCCCCCAGCAAGCCCACTAGTGAAAGAGTTGGTCAACAGCTAACTCATGTAAGCACAGTTAACTATTAGGAGACAGCAGATGTTAGTTCCGACAGCAAATGTTAATTACAAAACCTAAGAAGCCTGATTCACCCTAATCTTGTCAAGATAAAGGGAACAAGGATTATCTCAGAAACTACTGCATCATTCCTCAAAGGACTACGCATGCTCCGGAAGAAAAGGTGAAAAGTGCATCTGAGGAAGACTACTAGTCTTCATCAAAAGACCCCTGAGGAAGAAGAAGAGCCTTCCTCAGTGCGACCACCTGAGTGCACAGCGCATGCGTGGCATGTATGCTAATACTATTAATGACTTCCGAGAAGTAATTTGTATAACCATGCCTGTCCCAAGGAATGTAATGAATATTCATAATTTAACCCATAATAGTGTGTTGTAGAGAGTAGCGGTGTGTGTGTTCGGATCCCCCACGCAGCCGGCGCCAAATAAAGCAAATACCCACTTCTCTAACTCTGTCTCTGAAGTGTCTCCTGGGCCGAACTGGAGCGATTCACTACATATTCTGCACGAAGTGGTAAGAGAAAACAAACACAGGGACTTCTTCACTTTAAATTCTTTCTAAACAGCACATCCCATTTCTTTACGCTCAGCTCTACAAAGTAACTTAATAACCCTATCCATAGTGCAGCGAAGTACACCTTAGTCAACTATAAAGGCAAAATGAAGAACTGGCTAGGCACGTCCACTTGCTCTGAAGTGTTTGTGCCCTCCCTTCTGTTTGGCACCATTCCTTGCACGGTAAAGCGGCACAGCTGCCTGGCCTTAGGAACAACCTTATGAACAGATAACGTTGCCACCGTGTGGTGACCTTCAGAAATAAACTGCGCTCCTGTAGTTCTTCGTACTCCCCGTAGCTTTACAAACAGGAAGAACCAGCCCAGAGGGCTGTACAATGCTCGTGGACTGAAAGGAAGGTGGACTGCCCATAGAGCAGACCTGCAGGTTGCAGAGAGTTTTCGTGAGTTGCTAAAAGGAGCACCAGATGCTGCTGACATGGAACACCCAGCCAGAAATGCAGCGTAGGTACCCAAACCCGGTATATTCTGTTATTGCTCTTTTCCCCTTTTGGCCAAATTGTAGAAGACAGTACTTTGACTGAAATACTGCTTGTCAGGTGCGGTGTTACGGAGCCCAGCTTTCTTTTAAGGCACGGAATGCTTTCCCCAGCAGAGCCTAAATCTTTAATGCCTCGCTCTCGTGGTGCAGTGCTAGGGCAGACACAACCCTCTGCCTGTGTTTTATACCGCTACAAGGTCGCCCTTCAGGACAATCCCAGCTCCCAAGGATTACTGTACACCTTATATCCTAGAAAAGTTTCAGCTGCCTCAGCAGCTGCTGAGTGCTAGGAATGGAAACACTGGATAAATTGCTGCAGTCACACACAAAGATGTTCTGGGGAAGACAGTACCTTTAAAAACGAATAAATGGTGTAGAAAGTGTTTCTGAGCTCCTTATGATTGAAGGCACGTCTACTTTCTGTACAGGCACTTTTACCATTTTTTCCCTCAGTCTTATATAACCAAGCTTAACAGTAGTACATAAAAAAATCAAGAACCCTAAGGGACAAATCTTTCACCTTAAAGGACCTGCAGGTTGATAGAACTTTGAAGTTACTTTCAAGTTAAGAGTTTCAGAGTGGGTGGATTTAATCACTTCAAAATCCAATTTAAAATCAAGGTCTCCAGACACTTGCACACGGCTTTTAGTCCCAATTTGCATAGTATGAAATTTTTTTCCCTTAGCAGTTATATCCCTTCATATCAACCATGTGCTTGAACTCTACTTCCAAGGGTATATAAAGAGCTCAAGACAACACTGTATACTTTTACATATTTGGGTATGCAGATACCTAATGCTGGTTGAAATAAGCTGCACTAACCATGTAAATAGTTGAAGCACACATTTTTAACAGGATATGCTTGTCAGTGTACTTGACAACATATATCTGAGTATGTATTTGACAATGTAAGTCTCACAACCTTCATTCTTTAAAATATATACTTCCTCCCCCAGTTTATATTTAACCAAAATAATAATTTGCTTTCAAATTATCAGATACATCAGATTTACAAGATTTCTCCATTCAGTAAGAAGAAAATGTATCTCCTGCCAAGAAACTACAGCAGAAAACAGGAAATCACATGGATGCTGACACTGAGATTTGTTAACGTTATTTTATAATGCAAAGACTAAACTGAGCAGTTCAGTGTTTCAGATGAACTAATTTTTAGGTCATGCTCTCTTCTACTTGATGGTTTTGATTAAAGAGTGGAAATTATATGCTGCATAGTTTAAGGAACTGGAGTTAATCTCAGGTCTAGACACAAAATCTTAAAATATCCTGAAAAGCAAGCATACTGACATACAAGCCGACAATTTCCATCTTGTTAATACATCACCAATTACTGTAACTGTGCTTAAAGGGCAACTATGGTGCTAGACATCTGAAGCATCCAAGTATTCGGGTCACTACTTAAAAAATGGTGGAAGTTTTTTAGGAAATAATTTAGTGTTTGAACTGCCATTTGTCAAGTCTTTCAAACACTGACATTCTTGTAGTCTAACCAGAACACATACTTCCAGCATATGCCTCAGTTTATACAGAACTATTAGTGTAATTATTTTCATGTATTCCCCACTCAAGACTGCGCAAGTAATTTTGTACATTCCTAACCAATTCCAATAGCAGACTGCTTTTAAATGTCATGCTTTTAAATCTGACCTACTTCAAACAACTGGGAATGCACTTATTTCAGCTGGCATAGAGTAGAGAATACTGGGCATCGTGTGTGACAAAAGCATTTCTGCATGTTCCTGGGGAACGCAAGAACCCCACACGTGGATATTAAAAAATGAGACAGACAACAGCTCTCAGTCAGAAATAAAAGCAAACTTACAATTACAATTTGAATCAGATGTAATTTTAAAATCAGAACAAGGACACAGAGTTATACATAACGAGAAGTTAATTTTATTTCTGCGCCTTCTGTGCTTTCGGTGCTGGTGCCTTCTCTGGCTTCTTAGCCTTTGGTGCCTTCTCTGGCTTTTTGCCCTTCGCTCCCTTCTCTGGCTTCCCTGGCTTCTTGCCTTTTTTAGAAGCCATCCTCTGGAGCTTCTTCATTTCATGCTTGATGATTCTGTTTCTCTGTTAAAAAAAAAAAGTTTACACTTCATCAGAACAAAAAGAGCAAGAGTTCAAATACATGCCTTAATTCAAATTCTAAGCTTTCAGATTCTGCCTCTTATCATGATCACCTTTTACCATGCATTGTATTTGAAATGTCAAATTCCACCTGAAACTGTTCCAATCTACCAAGTGGACATCATCATTCTGGCTGGTAACCCAGACATCTCAACATTTCATGTGTAATGAGTTTCATTACAGGGTGAAATACTAACAGCAACCCATCAAGAATATTTGATTTTACCAGCAGGCAATTCCTTCCCCAGCTGTAACCTAAGAGGACGAACACATGGATTATACAAGTTCAAGTTTGATCAACTACTGAAGAGAAAGTGGTGGCATACAAAGAAGCATGGAAAATTCAAGGCATTCACACCCCCAGTGTCACCCCGTAAACCAAGCCAGCTGTGAAAGTAAGGCTGCTAACACTGGATGGGACTCTTAAGTGAAAGCTAGAAGCATTAACCCCATAAAGAAGCAGCATTTTAACACTTACCATTTTCTTCGCCTTCATCACCTTGTAGCGATCAAAGTCAGTCATTTTGGCTTTCTGTGTGAAAAGAATCAGTCATAAAACTGATACATGCAAGTAGTAAAATTCAGCATTCCACAAGTAACTGATCATCTCCAAATGAGGTTGAGCTGCACTTCTGGTACTAGCTCACTATTTCAGGCCTTTGCACCATCCCAGGACACAGGAAAAGAGGCTGTTACAGAAATGGCTGAACAAAACCACATTTACTGTTAAAATAGAAGAAGTTGAAGCTGATGGGTAGGAACCGTTAAAAACCTATGCCTTGTCTATCTTTAATCCTAGCTTGCTCTTGGAAACGTGCAGCCTTTAGACCATACCTAACTTGAAAGCAGGAGCAGTACAACAGGTACTCCTCATCCAGTTAAACACGGTTACCTTTTCTCGGGCTTCAATCTTCTTTGCCCATCTTGTCGCTGACCATTTTTCATTTATATTTTCCTTCTCCCAGGCAAGTCGCACACACTTCTGACGAGCACTGCATTGGAACAGTCACAAAATCATACAGTCTTGATCAAAAAGAGTTTCTCCTTGATGCTGGCCTACCAAATTTCATTCAAGGGAAGATCACTCTATTACATTACTTCAGACACTTTACTTCAAGTCAGTATCACATCTCTGTGGCCTAATTAACGTTCTGTTGAGTAAATGCTTCACTAGAACTGACAGAATCACAGAATGGGTCAGGTTGGAAGGGACCACAGTGGGGTCACCTGGTGCAACTTCCCTGCTCAAGCAGGGCCATCCCAGAGCACATGGCACCGGATTGTGTCCAGATGGTTCCTGAATATCTCCAGTGAGAGAGACTCCACGCCCTCTCAGGGCAACCTGTTCCAGTGCTTGGTCACCTGAGGAGCTCAGAACTGGACACAGCACTCCAGGTGTGGCCTCACCAGGGCTGAGAAGAGGGGCAGGATCACCTCCCTCGACTTGCTGGCAATGCTCTTCCTAATGCCCCCAGGACACCATTATCCTTCTTGGCCACAAGGACACACTGCTGGCTCATGGACAGCTTGTTGTCCACCAGGACCCCCAGGTACTTCTCCACAGAGCTGTTTTCCAGCAAGTTGGCCTCAAGCCTGTACAGGTGCTCAGGATTATTGTTCCCCAGGTGCAGGACCCTGCAGTTGCCCTTGCTGAATTTCCAAAGTTTCCTCTCTGCGCATCTCTCCAACCTGCCGAGGTCCCTCGGAATGGCAGCACAGCACTCTGGGGTATCGGCCACTTCTCCCAGCTTTTTGTCATCAGTGAACCTGCTGAGGGAGCACCTCCCCCTTCATCTAAGTCACTGATGGATTAATTAAACAACACTGGGCCCAGTATTGAAGCCTGACAGACGCCACAGGTGACAGGCCTCCGACCAGACCCTGTGCTACTGATTATGGACCTTTGGGATCTGCTCCCAGTCCACCTCACTGTCCAGATGAGCAGTTATTCCTAGCACTGCTTCGAGATGAGGAACACTGCCCTTTTTTGATTCTAAATTACAGAAACTCATATATTAACTGAGCTAAAAGGAAAAGAATGAGTTCAGCCTCCTGTAATTCCAGTGGAGTTCTGTAGGAAGGGAACCTATTTAATGCCTGAAGGTGACTTAAGCAGTAGCAAAAGCAAAGCTGCAGCAGCATTTACATGGCTTTCGCCCACACCATCCACCACAGAACTACCTGTGAATTGCCTTGGCCGCTGTGAGACTTCCTTTGCTCCTGAACAGCAGCTATCAGCCAATACTGGCAATGAAAACCTAAATACTTGATATTTATGATATCACAGTCTGCCAAATTTTTACTGTTAATCCACTACTGTTTGAGCTTTCTAGGCTTAGCAAGCATCAGCCATCAAGTGACAGCGTGGGGGTTCTTTTACACAGGCCAAGAAAGATGCCAACTACTCACCTGTGTGGGAACTTCAGGACAAAGTCAGTCAGCTGCATGCACTTGAAGGGCATGGCCTGCCTCCTGACACCACTGCAGGGGCCATCCACCAGTGCCTAAAAAAGGGAAACAAATGTGGGAGGTTTGCAGCAGTTTTCCCATTGTATTTGATTTAGACAGCTGCTTCCTGATAATGTATGAACAGTATCTTGACAACACTGATCCAAAATTGGAATACATATTATGCGGACAAAACTGGAGACTGTTAAGTCTTGCACGTACAACCCAAGCTTTAGAAAAAGAATTTTAAAGGCCTGCCTTTGACAAAAACACAAACTGAATTTAGAAAAAAAAAAGGCACACAGAACTAAGCTGTGCATGGGAAGAGTCCCTTACCCCAATTATTCACTTTACACATACATTAATGCCATTCCATTCATAAGCTTTAGACTCCAACTGACATCCCTTTGTCCACTTCTACACCTAGGAAACACAGCACAGGGGAATGTATCACTCGACAATGGGAAAAAAGCTTGCTCCCAAAGGTTTCAAATACAACAGCTGTTACACCCTATCTTTTAATCAATTGCTTATTTATTTGAAAATAAAATTTCTGTTGAAGTCAATACACACAGCCTTGGCATACAAGCTTCTGTCAAAGCAGAAAGGAGGTAATGCAGGCGCAGCACTCACAACTTACCCTATTTTGGTCAATAACATCCACGATGGCCACCAGTTTGCCAGCATGTGGCCCGAAGGAGATAAAGGCAACTCTGCCGATCTCCACGAAGCGCTTGAACACCTGGGAGAGCAGGTAGGAATGGACACAAGAGTTAGGCGAGAACGCACCCAAGCCTTTTTCAGATTCAAGGCTCTGAGAGCCTTAAGAAGAGCTTCCCGAAAAAAACACAGAACGGTCCGGGTTGTACAGAGACCTCAAAGATCACCTAATCCCAAACCTCCTGCCGTGGGCAGGGACATCGTCCACTTCACCAGGTTGCTCAGAGCTCCATCCAACCAGGCATTTATCACTTCCAGGGATGGGGCACCCACAACCTCTCTGGACAACCTGTTCCAGTGCTTCAACACCCCCACAGTAAAGAATTTTTTCCAACTATCTAATCTAAACCTACTCTCTTTCGGTTTGAAACCATTCCCCCCCTGCCCTGTCACCACATGCTCCTGTAAATAGTCCTACCCCATCTTTCCTCTAAGCTCCCTTCAGCTACTGGAAAGCTTTCGAACTGCACGAAACCCCTACGCTTGAGCAAAGGGGCCACGGTTCCGCCGCGCTCCGCGCCCGGCCCTGCCCGACCCCGCCGCGCCCGCACAACACGCGGGGCCCGGCCCTGGCCCTAAGCGGGTGAGGCGAGCGCGGGATCCCCGCCGCCGCCACCGCCAGTGCCAGCACAGGGAGGCGCGGGCGGGAGCACTGGGG
>VYZQ01008435.1:17756-28943 GCA_013400655.1 Mystacornis crossleyi
GTGATGGAGTTTGTCTTCCCAAGTCACCACTAGGTATGATGGAGCCCTGCTCTCCTGGAGATGGCTGAACAGCTGCCTGCCCACGAGGAACAATGAATTAATTCTTTGTTTTTGTTTGTGTGTCTGGTTTTTACTTCCCCTATTAAACTGTCTTTATCTCAACCCCTGAGTTTTGCAGCTGTTACCCTTCCATTCTCTCCCTGATCCTGCTGGTGGGGGAGTGAGCGAGCAGCTGCCTGGGTCTTGGTTGCTGGCTGGGGTGAAATGACCACAACTTTGAAGCCTAATCAGCAGGAAAGGAGACTTTAGCAGTGCAACAGGCAGCAGCCAGCATCCCCTAGCCAAGGACATCCAGCAACTAACAAGCTTTAAGGATGCAGAAAATCAAGATGTTGATATAGGTCTATGTGTACAGTTCTAACCTGGCCCAGTAGTCAAGGTCCATGTATCCTACAGCTGAACTATGGTCATAATAATACTGAAAATCACACCTACAGGTCAAAAAGATCCTGCTCAGGTGAAGACCCTTCCATGAGCATATGAAGAAGTTAGCTGGGATTATATAACTTCTATGGAAATTACAGATCCATCACAATCGGGAGGCTGTACTTGAACAGCCACCAACTCTGGATTTCTGTGTATCAATAAAAAGTTCTGGGAGCATGTTATCTCTGACCTCATGAGACAAGGGCAGGACTACTCTCGTTCTGTTGCTCGGTACCTGTTGTCACATTACTCTCTAGTACTACTGGAAAGGAAGGAATGGAGGTTACCTAAATTCCTGGTCTGAAATAACAATTTAAAAATTAAAGCTCCCCATGGTGGGATAGGATTGACTGTCATACTCAGTGTTTTTTTATTTTTCTGTCCTCTTTACTGGTCTTATCACTGCTGAATCATGCCATGTAGTAGAGGTTAGTGCTTGCTTCTGCCAGACTTGCATATTGCTGTATGAGAAGTTTTGTCACTTTTCCGAAATATCCATATGCATTTCATTTCATGCTTCTGGTGGATTAATTAATTTCTTGCTTCTTCCCCATAGATAAAAAGGTTTTTTCATATTACATAATTGTGTCCCTGTGCCCAACAATTCTTTTTCTAACCCCCCTGTACCTTGACCAGTTGTCTTTGATAAGTGGGACTTGCTGCTTCACATCACACCAGTGAACCTGAAAGAAACTCTAGAGAGCATTGGTGTCCCTGAGTGAAATGTAACAGTGTTTAAAAGCAGAAGTTGTGTTTACGTCTGTTTCTTATATATACATATATATACATGTATGTGTATATCTATAAAAAAGAAAAGGAAAGGAAAGAAAAATAGAAGAGTGGCTTGCTTTTAACCACCAGGATTTTCTGGCTGAGAACATGGCATTCAGGAGATAATGAGTCCTGTCCACTCCAGAACCTTGCAGGATCAGTTTTGCAGCTTGCAAGTTTCCACTCCCTAGGATAGCTTTTCAGAGATTTTTTTACCTCTCTATTAACAATAGGTTGTCTACCAGCATGAAAATATTGGTAGTGGGGGGAAAACATGCTAAAAATAAAAAGTACACTTGGCTTAACTTTTCACAATTTTATTAATCTAATAAGCAGGCACTGAAGAGTATAAAAAGATAAATAACGTCTGGTTTGTACACCTTCCCAAGTGTTGTCAACTTCCCTGTTTCTCCCAGAGATCTTTTCAGTTCTAGACAGCACGACAGTGATCTGGCCTGTTGATCTGGTTCCAGCTCACACTTGGGGGAGGAGTTAGCTGTGGTCGCTGAAGCTGCTTGGCTGGAAGTTCAACACCTTCAGCTTTCCCAGCTGAAACTGCCAGGAGAGGTAAGACGAAGCAGGTGGGTACCCTGGTGGCACTGAGAGAGACTATGTACATCAGGGCAAGAGGGAACTACTGAAAAAGCGAAACGGGTGATTCACAGAGGGAATTTGATTCTTTGAACAGATACTGGGGTCTATCCAAGTACATCTGGAAGTCCAAATGGTTTTTGAACAAATTTACTTGTTCTTTAGCTGCCAGGTCTACAGAGACTAACTTCCAAGTGTGTTCCACTTGTGTAAAACCACATCTGAATGGTGCTGCTGCTCACAAAGCAAAGGTTTTGTAGGGCAAGTAAATATTCCAGAATACAATTTTCCACAGAAATCTGGCAACTAAAGAGAACATTTTAATGCTCTCATCCAGCTGTCTGGGATTTTTTTCACCTGTAACTGGAGTTACAGATCCATCACACAAAAGATAAAGCCTTTATCTCATGCCAGCCTCTGTAATGTCCATGCACTCTGAAGTAAATTTTATAATTTATCAGATATAACTTTGATGCCACAGAGCACTTCATCATCTTACAATACCTTATTGGTACTGCAGTAAGACTGACAAGACTTAGCAGTATATCAGTAGAGAGGGACAAAGCCCTATTGATCCACATGAAAAATCACTTTTTTCTTTTTTCCATTTAAAAAGAGATTTAGCTCCCTTCAAATCATCTGCCAGCCTATGCAAAAAACACAGAAGAAAACAAAATCCCAACCCCACAACCAAACACAAGTAAGAAGGTGATACAGAAACAAAAGACTGAAATTAAAAACATTATTTACGGGTAAAAATACTGGCCGCTGTTCTCCTATCCATCCCCTGATCAATACTGGGAATAGATGAAGCTGAGATAGTCCTATGATTCAAGGGACTGTGAGGTTTGGTGAAGAATGCCTGGGCTTTCAGGGAAGCCAGCTGTTTGCTGCATGAAGGCAGCAGCACTTCCAGGAAAGCTCTGGAGCCAATACGTTAGAAGTGTCTGCCAGGCGGAACCCAGTGCTGCCGAAGGACAGTGGAAAGGCTGACCAAGGCACTACAGCCAGGACTGCAGCTCCAGCAATATGTTCCTGAACCCACACAGAAAAGGTGTTTTGCTGACCCGGAGACTGGCTCCTGTTCCTCTTGGCCTTGAAAGAAGGGCTTAACATGTTAATGCTTTGGAATGTTCAGATCTGAGACTCTATGCAGACAGCTGAAATAATACGTACATGGCAAATCAGTACGGACTGTCACTGTCTGAGACCAACAATATGTGGGGTATGGAGGTCAGGGTTTCAGTATGAGAACCCACAAAAGCATTTCTGTGAAAGAGAGAAAAGGACACTGAAAACTCCAGTGTCTTCTGGAGGTAACTATGAGATATTTAAATCTAGGTTCAGTTACTAAAGTGTGAAAGCATTTTGTTCCACCTCCAAAGCAAATCTTACGTACCACAGCAAAGGCATTTTGGGTTCTCCATGGTACCAAAAAATATAGCTCTGTTTAAGACAGGCTTGAAAGTCATGAGAGGTGTTGACAGTTTATTACACCTTTATGTGATGGGGATCGATCCATTTGGAACAGCAGCAAAAACAATTCTATCACAGCTCTTCCTTTCAGTTCTTGTCCTTATCCAGTGCTTGTTCCAGTTTCAGAAATTAGATTACTTCAGGGCTTTTAGTGTCAGCACTGCACACAAGGATAGCAACCATGTTCCCACCTCCCACAGTTGCCACTGGCTTGTTTAATTTTATCTTAAACAACTGCCACTGTGATCAAATCCATCACTTCTTGAGTTCACCAGTAAGCACAGAGTTAATGAACAAAAAAATAATACATACCTGTCAGGAAAGGGCAAGTAATCCCTTATAAAGCAAAGTGACATATCTGCCCACGTTTTCTCTGCTGCACACTGGATAAATCAGGTTTACAGAAACAATTACCGAAATATTTCAAAAGCACTCTAATTCACCGTATCACAGATTTCTTTGTGCCTCGTCTCTATTTATGCTTCTGGGCCAGAAGTCATTTTTCCTGTCTTTATTTTTGAAAAACTGGGGGCAAAATAAAGTTCTGCTTAATAGCACTTTAAAATTTTTGTTTCATCTTCAGTGAAGTTCATTCATTCTGGAACAAATACGTGTTCAACACGAGGGACGTTCTTCCGATTATGCGATACAATACACAAGTAAACGAGGAAGAGGAGGCACAACAGTGCCGTAGCTGTGAGGAAGACAAGGAGCCCAGCAAACAGAGAAGGTTTCAGAGGTAACTGGATCAGCTTGCCCTCTGCTGGAATCATGTTCGTGAGGCTTAACATGTAACCAAGTGACCATGCTATACTGCTGTTGCCAACCTGAAATAAAGACAGAAGAAGTCCTATTCCTATGGAATTTTCAGTCAAAGAGGAGAGGGTCCAAAAGTTCAACTGCTGTTACTGGCAACTGTCCTTTAAATTAGCAAGGAGAAGTCTTTAGTGGAATATACAAAGAGGATATGGAACCATTTTAAATTACCATTTTTCTGTAGTTCCAGAGGATGGTAATAAAATTGGTCACTGGGCTAAAGAAATGAGACAGGTATTGGATGGGTACAAAGATGTGTGGTCTATATGCAGACAGCCAGTTATGCAATTTTCTGTGCAAGAAACACATTTTAAACAAACAAATAAAAAACCCGATCACTGCTGTGCCAATTCCTATAATTAGCCCCTCACCTTAGCCAAATCCTAGGATGTCATTTTAGTTCAAGCAAACAAAAAAACCCCACAAAGAGTCTCAGCATGGACAGAAAGGAAGCCAGGGTAAAGTCCCCAAAGCAGGAGCTCTATCATCTTTTGTTCCATGTTTGGTTTTGTGCCTGCAGATGAACCAAAACTAGGCTCTTCCGTTTAAAAAATAAACATAAATGAAAAACTACTTCAAAATGGGTGAAACAACAGGAAAGGGAGTATGTTTGTATTTGCTCCATGGTCCTCCTGCTTTGCTGTCTTTCCCCACTTCTAGTTTCAGCAACAGAGTTTACCAGTTTTCCACTGTCCTTTGCATTAAGTCATCATCCTGGCACTTGATAAGCACAGGATCAAAGGTTAAGGTGTCCTTTGTTCTCCTCTCATCATGAGGTTTAAAACTTTTAATTTTTGAAAATCATCTAACTCTGGATCTCATCCAGATCTTAGCATTAGGCCAAGGTTCTTTTCATTGGTTGTGTTCACTAATTAAAAGGAAATATATACTCCAAGCATAGACAAAAAAAAACACCCTCCAGTCATAGTGAGATTGTGCTGTTATCTCTGGGGTATCTTAGCTGATCAGCCAACATTAGATCTTAATATTTGAGTAGGGGCAGATCTAATTAAGTGAATGTAGTTTTGCCTTTTGGAGTTTCATGATTACCCTAGTGTAAAATCTAGACAATAAAGGTATTAATTTTAAATAAGCCTTTTGGGCTTTTATTTTGCTCAGTATTTTTATAGTCTTGGCTAAATACAGAAAAATATTGCTGTTTCTGACAGCTCCTATCTGCTGGGGATAATACAATATATATTTAAATATCAAGACAAATCCACCCCCCACCCCCCTGCCCAATCCAGATTAAGATCTCAAAGTAAACTCTATGCTGTTTTCCTGGTGAAACAACTAAAGTTTGGACACTCTTCCAGCACGGTTAATGGTTGTCCACCAGAGGTCAAAATAAGGCAAGAAAACCTTACTTGATTCCTTTGTGCACAAGGAATAGGTATGACTGTTCAGAAAACATTGCTTTTGATTTCTCATTCACAGCTTGCCAGCATCCCCTGCATCTAAGGGGATTTAAGAATACACCATGAAGATCTACAACCTATTCTTTTGTTGGTTTTGCATGCGAGTGCTGAAGCATTTCCCAACTATGTGGACATTAAGAGACAGTCTGGGATAGGGTTTTAGAGTAAGGCCTTGTGCAGTAGCAGAGAGGAAAAGAAATGCATCTGTTACACAGATATTGTAAGCCTTCTCTCTCTGTCAACTGAAAGGCAATACCCCATCAAAATACATTCTTATTCCGGAGAACCAGATTATGGCACAGATGGATGAGCAGGGTGAGGATGAAAACTGTCCTAGTTGCATCATCACTCACTGACTACAAACCGCTTTGCCAGTTCGCCCAAGGCTCTGCCAGGAGACAGAAAAGCAGAGTCCTGCTCTCCGGCACAGCAGGGTTAGCTCAAACTGACCTCGACTGCTGAGGTGTTTTAGGCAGATCACTGCCTAGAGCAAAATACTGGGGAAATGTTTAAAACACAAGTGTTTGATCTTTGCTTAAAGCTCTTTAAAAGAATCTATGTAGCATCTCCAAATAATGCTGCAACCCCTGAAACCAGACTGAGATTGCTACTGAGGTTTGAAAAGTGGCTCTGTTTTATACCAAACATTTGACAGTCATTTACAAAGGCTGTTTACCACCACTGTATTTTTTGCAGGCTGCTGCATCTTCTGTCTCCTCCTCAACCTCTTTGGATTAAAATGACAGTAAGAGAAAATGATTTTTACTCACCTCCTTTTGAAAATGTATCTGTGGCCAAGTTTCTGCATTGAAGTTGTAACCATGTACAAGCAAGTAATAAATGAAATTGGCTGAGAAACAGTAGGATCTAGCATATATTTCTTCAAATTTAGGCAGCATAAACTGGAGCTGAAAGCAAGAGGGTTTTTTAAAAAAATGTTAATTATGGAAAAAACAAATGCTTTGGGGTTTTGTAACTAGAGAATATTTGGATTCTAATTAGAATTTAGTAACATTTTTCAGAAACACCAAGTAAAGGTGTAGACAACTAGATACAGGGATTCAGAAAAAGGAAGACTCTCAAAGTGACATAGCTTATGGGGTAAACAATGAAAATAAACATAAAACTGCACATTGAAAATTGAGGATGTTATGGTTTCTAAAATTTCCATATCATCTCTACAGCATGGTTAGAATGGTGAAATGAAATTTCAAAACCTATTCCAAGTGTTAAGTATGATAGAAATACTACATGGTTTGAAGCACAGTGGAAAAACAAATGCTGGGTTGATACAGACCTTCTGAAGGGTTCTGAACACACCGCCAAAGCATATTATTTTTATATCCCTATTTTAGACGTTTAAAATGGAAAAGAAAAACCCCAACAACACCAAAAACCAACGAACCAACCCACCCACTTACCTGTGCCCAGCTCTGTGAACAGAAAAACCACATACTTGAATTGAAGTCATCTAGGGAGAAGTGCCCAGATAAATTCAAAGCATTAATTGTGTAGTAGAATCCAGAGAAAGCCTATAGAAAAGGAGTAGGTGACAGGTTACTTTCAGAACTACAGAAATCAAAAGCAAGCAAGCTCAAAAAAACCCCACACTGTGTTTGCAAACCTACCACAAAATTCCCTTTAGTTTTTGGCTGATGTATTCCATTAAATGGACAGTCCTCTCTGTCTCTGCAAGCAGTGAAGTTAAACAACAAAGAAACCATCTCCTGGCATAGACCTGGGTCTCCTGTTCCATGGAAATTCACAAGCTGGTTTGGGTAGTAATTTGCTGGTCTCAGAGACTGTGTACAGAGGCTGCCAAAGAAGTACTTCATCGTTAATGCTGTATTATAATTTTGAGGGTAACAGGGATTATCCACATTGGCACTGCCGTTTGATTTCTGGGGGGAAAAAGAAACAAACAAAAACAAACAAGAAACCCCAAATAATAAATGCTATTCAAAAGCAAGAAAGACCTAATTTGGCATGAACTACAGGAATCTTTTTAAACTGCAGATGCATGTATTTTTGTTCACTGACGTGACTGGTCAGCGCAACACTGCTGATCACTATAATTCATAGAAACTCCTTTCTCCAGAAATCATTGGCAAGATCAGCAAAACACTAACAAGGCCTTTTTTGTCAAATGGCACCGAACTCCCAGTAATTTTTAAAAAATATGAAGTTCTTTGTATGAAACCTAAGTGTGTTTGGCCACAACAAAGCACAACTGAGCTCTTGCTGAGGTCTCCAGATTACGTCAAAGGGAAGACAACACAAGCCTAAGAACCTGCTCGGACAATTACTGAACACTTGCAAGAGCAGCATAGCAAAGGGTCTTAAACAGACCTGGAGCAGCAAGGCTAGAAGCCTTTTCTCAGCTTCATCTCTGCCATAGCACTGGTAGCTGTGAGTGTAGACATTGTAGTTGTAACCATACAGCTTCACTTGCAAGGTGCTGTTGAAGTGCTCCTCAGAGTCCTCGGGGATAAATGAAATTTGAGTGGAAGCTCCTCCGAGGTCCAGTGCACCCATAGTCTCTTTTCTGTAAGGATGGACCCATGTCCTCCAAAGGTTTCTCTGCACGTAAAATTAAAAACAAGGCAAATTAGAAATTATCATCTGCTTGTTCTCCCCCTCAAGATTTTCTACTCTTTACTTCTTGAGACATTCCCCCCTTCTTTGTCCTGCACATTTTCAAAAAAAGTAGCTGTGAGGAAGACATGCAGATGTTTTTACGTAAGAGGAATGTACTTTCAGAGAGTGAAACGATCTTGAAAGATGGGAAAACAAATGCAGTGTAATGTTCAACTCAATAGGATAGCACAATGATCAAAGCATAGGACTAGCCAGATCAGTGTCTATCCTAGAATGTAGGGAACTGAAGTTCAGATACCCATGAGAACTTGAACAAATCTGGATGGAAATGGTATCAAGATTCGCTTGTTTCAAGCCAAGAAGAAATATTAAAGGAATAGAATATTAAGGGATCACAGAGATAGAGGGTGAAAAGAGAGTGAAAAGAGAGTGAAAAATGCAAAAAAGTC
The DNA here is from genome assembly GCA_013400655.1 of Mystacornis crossleyi. Taxonomy (NCBI): domain Eukaryota; kingdom Metazoa; phylum Chordata; class Aves; order Passeriformes; family Timaliidae; genus Mystacornis; species Mystacornis crossleyi. Next base: position 26,362 of record VYZQ01008435.1, read on the forward strand.
AGATGAAAGCTCCATCAAAGTCAAAAGAACAAGGACCCTTAATCTGCACATTTCCTCCACTGAAACTGCAGTCCATTCAGATGGCATTTTTCCCTATTATCCAAAATATTCTCCAAATTCTGTATTTGATCTACATAGTCACAGTGCCAAATATAAATTTTCTGTGATTATCTATGTCAATATTTACCCACTGAGCACGATGAGATGAATGTATACACAAAAAGGGAAAAATGGGGTTTATGGGCTAGCAAATACACTCAAAATAAAATTCTACAGTCAAAGATTCCCATAATCAGACCCTCATAGAATTTGATTCTTAGCCCATTGTCACAAGAAAGGTCAGAATTTCTCTCTTCTACTAGTGATATTCCACACGTATCTCTTCACACAACTCTCCAGACTAAACTGGTTTCATAGCATCTTGCAGTCCATTCTTTATGAATTTGCCATATGGAATTTGATTTTTGGATTATTAAAATTCATGCGGTAGAAGACTGACACCACCCTGAAATTCATTATGCCATTTTTGTTGCATGAAATGCACACAACGAGAAAAACTCTTACAGAATGGGTGATTCCAGTACTGTTCTTCTTAACGCTGCAAGTCAGCAACACATTTACCACGAGCTACCACTCACAGCACCAGCAAGTCATTCCTTCTTATTTAATGGCCACGATCTGATAGGAACCATTCAGCCAGGACAGCTAGCAATACTCAGCAGTATTGGTTGAAATTCCCTTCAGCCCAGCGAGACGATCTGGCAGAAGTGCAGTTGATGCTGAGGGCAGCGCGCTCCTGCCACGAATGCAGGTGAGTGATTGCCGATCATCTTGGTACAGCTTTTACTCTGAATGAAAGGACACTGAATACCTGTACCTAAAAAGGTATCTTCCAACACATCTGACTCCCTCTCTGCTGTGAGGCTCCTGCCTGACCGTATTCCGAGTTGGAGAACAGCATAAGCGTGTTTATGTTGGTATCACTTGGTCCACACAAGGTAATTGGTATCGCAGCCTACTGCTCGTAGCCTGCAGCTTTTCAGCAGCTTGGAATGAGCTGTGTATGAGTGATTTCTGGCTCAGCTGAGGCATATTTGACCACCTTCAGTGCTTCAGTCGTGTCTGCTTAAGACAAGTGAGCCAACACTGCCAAACAATTTGGAGCCCCTAAGCTGGGCAGGTCCTTCACCAGCAGGGCTGCAGGGACATTAAATAAGCAGAAGAAAAGATCTTTAGTTGGCACCACTGTCTAGACAGTCAACACCTGTCACATGTAACATACCTGTGCATTTAAGAGCAACCTAACTTTTTGGTTTTAGGTAAGGCCCCCAGTGTCATTTAGAGAAGAGCCCTTTTTTGGGGATCAACCATATCACATTTACCATATCACATTTCCATAACAGCATACTCTTTGGTTTATGTTTGCCCTATTACTGCCACAAAAAGACCCTGTTAGAGACTCCAGGGGAAAACAGAAGTTGCAGCTATGACACTTTAACAGGCACGTCCTCTCAAACTTTTCATTTTTAGGAGAGAAACAGTGAAAAGAAAAGCATGCAGTTTTTTCCACACACCTCTAAGAAATTGCCCATTAAATAGTTGGCCGTTATCCATCCATACACCCCTTCCTCTGGCCCAGTTATGATCTGCGCACCCCTAAATTCAAAAGGTTGTGCTCTGAAGTAGTTTTGAATGCTTGCAAGGACTTCATTGGCTGCCGATTCATTTTGCAACCTAAGCAATTCACAAAACATGAGACACTGAGCATCTGGAAAGGCAATTTCATATTTATTGTTCACTGACTAGCAATTCAAGAAAACTCTTACAATCACCTAATAAATAAAATAGACATTGTTTCCCTAAAGGGGAAGCTTATGATAGGGAACAGCCAGTATCCAGCATGGTTTCAGGAAGCAACTCCCTCAGTATGTACCAACTTCACTCCTTATCGTGCAAGTTCATGGGTGGAGTTTTTTTCTCTTTATATATACTTTTATTCTTAATTAACTGAGAGTTTCTATGACAGCTTCTGGTTAAAACAGTCCTGGGATCTCTCTTCCAACACTGTTTAGCCACAGAACAAATATAAAAAGCCAGTTTGTGCCAGGGCTAAAGTCACAGACCCCAAAAGCCACATCACATCAGATCACGTCCACACTTGGAATCTAGTGTCTAGCTTCACTCTGTCTTTGCTGCCCATGGATGTGCACAAACATTATCTGTTTACATTAACACTGTATTTCAAGACAGATGTGAAAGAGAAAATTAAACCCTTGCCTTCTCCAAAATAAAGCAAGCTTTTCTTTTCAATACAGCATAACAGAGGGGTTTTATGCAGACATGCCTTCCCTATCAAAAAAGTTAATTAAATTAAATTGGCTGGGCTCCATTTCCTTTTCAGATGGCCAATTTCCAGTGGGTAAAAATGCATCCAGTACATTTTTCACATTCTGTTTTCACAGACTGCTATGCTGGTATGCATACAGAGTAGTTCAAGTTTCTGCCATACCTCAGCAGTCTCATGCCAGCTGTAGCCCCCAGATAAAGAGAAGTGTTTTTATGCAGATGAACTGGTATTCTCT
>VYZQ01008435.1:28969-86801 GCA_013400655.1 Mystacornis crossleyi
CCTTGACTTTACTCAGGCAGTCATCAAGAGGCTTGGCAAGAGCTCCAGGGCTACTCTCGTAGCTGGATATACCAGGGCCTAGAAGAGAACAAGGAGATAGATTTAATTCTGCTTTGCCAAGTACAAATTAGCCCAATTAGCAAACAGGTGTTAAGAGAAAGACATTTCCCCTTTCCCCCTTCCGCCCCCCCGCCCCACTGTAATGGCAAACATGGGTAGGATGGCTGAAAAGTGAGAGTGCTTATGGAATAAACAATGTGGTGCCTGCCTCAGCTGTGTGAGGCAGAGCAGATACTCATGAACTGCGTCTATAAATTTCTGTGTCTATAAATACACACCTATGGTACCATACCTGGAGTAACACATACAGTAGAGCCACGTGACAGCAGTGTTACGTGTTCATGAGGAAAATAACTATACTCATGGCAGCTGCTGTACAAAATAGCATGTCTGATGGATGTCAAATTTGTCTCATCTACTGAAGTATAGAAAACCCCTCCTTCCACAGCCTAACACAGATTTTCTAATCCAGTTTGCCCCAGCTGTCATGGACACCATGGCACCCCTACAGCTCACTGCTCTCAACTGAAAGTGCAATAAAGAAGCTTTTGCAAGGAATTGCTGGTGAAATTTCAAAGATGCACAGAAATGGCTCTTGAATTCATAGAGGTACAAGTCTGTGCTGGTGCATGAAGTTATAAAAAGCTTTCCAAATTTTCAAAGCCTTCAAAGAGCAAGAATGAGAGTTACACCATGCTGCATAAGGCACAGCTATTTGAACAATTAACATCAAAGTCCTGCCTTGCTCAACACTCCAAGGACCATCAGGATCTCAACTTGTTCAGGCTCAACTTGGGTGTAAATAAAAAATTCCTTACTACAGTTCCCTAGCTGAGGAAGTTGCACAGGGAACATGAAGTCACTGCTTTGCAGAGAACAACTGCCAGAACTCCATCTACTTCTGTAACAGCCATGTCTTGCACAACCTGGTCCCAAGCTAAGCAAAAAGTGCCTCTTACCAAGTTGAAATGAGAAACCATTTATGTTCAGCCACACTGCATTGATAGAAACAGAAGAAAAAATATGTAAGCCTTTACAGATTCCACACTCCCAAACTCCTTTATTGACAGTGTGAACTTAAACATCACCATGTCATCATTAGATGTTCACAGCCCTGGTTTTGGGATAAGACTTTCTGAAAGTCTTAAGTCTAGCACAAACAGGCCTGAAGCTGGAAGGAAAGCTGTTACCAGAGGAAAACAGAGCAGCAACATCCTCAGCAGCTGCCATTGCCTGACACTCCTTTGGTGGCTGCAACTTCCCATCTTCCAGTGTTCAGACAGAGCAGGTCACAAGGCAATGACCATTTTCTTCTGGACAACTGCCTGCTTTGTCAATGCTTAGAGCCTTGCCAGGACAGATTGACTGCACTATAAAGAAAGGACTTTGATTTGCGGCTGGTGCCTACACACAGCAGCAGAGGTACTTAATAAACGTAGAAATGAAATCATAAGACCACCACAGAACCCACAGAGCAGTTGATCTTTTGACCTTCAAGTTCAGTAGATACGCGAAAATCTGCCTCTTGTTATGCCCAGAACCATCCCCCCAAAATTAAGTGCTTAAGACTGTGGTTAGAGGGTCACTAAAGAAACACTGACAGATGTGTTCACCACACAGATGTGTCACCCACAGTTTAGCTGGGAACATCTCCCATGAACCAGCCATCTGTCTCCTCCAGTCCGGAGTTATCCAAGAATAGCAGAGTGAGCCCTGGTGATTTTGTACGCTCAGGGATGAGGAGTACTTGGCTGACCATGGCTAAGGCCATGAACCTAGACAGTTCACAGCAATTTGGACTTCTCCATTTTGTAGTTTATTTGTATTCCCCAGAGGTAAAACAAACTCTAAACCAATTACAGCAAATTCACAAAGCACTGCTGGGTTTTTTTCAATAAGAATAATGCAGTTTCTCTGTGCATTTTTCTCACACCAGAATTCCTAAAGGCAACATTCCTAATGAGTCAAGACACAAGTTAGCAGAGTGTACCCCTGACATCGGCAGGCTGGCCACCATTCCAGCAGATTGTAAGGACATTACTGTTAGAGGCATGACAGTGCATTACTCCTTTCACGTTACACTTGCTTTCCTTTCCTTGTTCTAGAATTGCTAGGAATGTTCTAGAATTGCTAAGAATGTTCTAGAATTGCTAAGAATTGCTCTTTGAACACCAAAGTTATTATCAGAGAACAAAAAACCTGATTTCCCTCCCCTACCTGGCCACCTGTCTTCACAAAATGCGTGGCATTTTCCTATCTTTGAAAGCTGAGTCAGATGTCACTGAAGTTGACTAAGAGTTTCTAGGAAGGAATCCACAACCACCTAACCATCCTGGAGTGTGATCAGAAGTCAGCCTAGTCTGTCTGTCTGCGAGAAATCAATTCAAAACCTCAGACAAAAGACAGGGCAGGTAACCAGTGTAGCTGTGGGACACCTTCTAGCAGTGCGCAGACACAGGTCTTCCTGAGACAAAGGCCACACCTACACATTTGATAAAACTATGACTCCCTGTCAGAAATAGTTCTGCCAATTTTGCTATTTTACTCGATAATTTTATTAGCTGCTTCTTAGTTGTGTAGTGTGGAGAAGCTTGCTTAACAACTAACATCTAACAAGGGCTAGATTCCCATTCTTCTAAAACTCTTTTCATTGCAAGCTATTTTAAAATATATGTATGACTTTTATTCTGGAAGAAACACAAGGACTGAACAGGTCCTGACTCTCTTTAGATTGAATTCTGTCTGCACCAATCATGCACTGCCATGGAGTAAATCAAATTTAGCTACAATTTCCTCTCTCTGGTGCAATGATTAGAGCACCTTACTGTATCAGTAGGAAAAGAACTAATGCTGACAGATACAGACATAATCTTGAGAGTCTTCCATCCCCAGCACTGAAAAGGGAACACAGTGGGCAAAGAAAAGAAAAAAAACAGTATAAGCAAGGCTAAAAATAACAAAGGAGCTTTCCTTTGATCTCACCTTTCACATTGCACTTGAAGGTTTGGCTCACTACTCCTGTGTTGTTTTCCTTTTCCGCCGGCCACTCATAGACATAGACTGTAGTCCGAGAGGATCCGGCATCCAGGACGATTCCATACTGGGGATTAAAAAAGAATACATTAGATGAAGAAACAAACAATGATTTAAAAGCCCATATGCAGCTGCACTTCTCTGCACCATCAGACATTTAGAAAATGCATACACAGTGTATTATTTACAAGAGAGATTAATTCTAGTGTTAGGCGCTTAGGCACGAATCCAACAGCCAAGCACAGAATGAATCTGGCTGCAAACCAAGGAACATGCTACATATCTTCAATAATTAATTCAGTGGAGATGGAGAATGCTCATCTCCAATCAGCATCAGGTTCAAAACCCACACTGACAAATAGATAAGCGTGTGTTAGGACCTGATTTTGCAGCAAGTTCTTTTCCCTTTATCCCAGTCTGCTCCCTGCATGCTGAAAGGTTTTATATCTAAGCAGAGACTTTAGACTCAAGGATGCACAAGGGATCTGTAAAGCTATGAGCAAAGAGGTAAAGTACATAATAGCCAACAGTAAGAATGATGTAACAAGTCTGGTTCTTTCCTAATTGCTCCATAAACCTCTCCCTTTGAGTGGTTTAGGCAGTCCACCTGAGAGCTTGCCTCTGAGAACAGGCTGTGCCAGAATATGAAACAACAAAGACAGAAAGAGAGTCAGTATAACCCCATGATTATTTATTATATAAATGAGAGAGATTTAAATTACTTGCCCCAGGTTCCTTGGACTCTGGGATTAAAGCACAGGTTTCTCCATCCCACCCCACTGCTCACCAGACCAGTCTTTCCCCCTTTCCCATATTTTATGGAAGCAGAAAACTGTAGTAACTGGGAAGGCAATCTCATAAAGGAAAGAAAAGTGCAATTCTGGTATCCTCTTTATGATCCCTGAAAGTATGTTTAGTTCTTCCAAAGTCACCTAATTGGCAGGAGTCACACGGTATAGGGTTCGTTTTTCTGTCAGCTTTTTTCTTTTGAAACAGACAGATGCCCAGGAGCCTGACAATACTGAAAAATGAGAGCCTCCATCTGTCTGCAAAGCAGCAAGAACCCCTGTAGCAGGCTGATAAATTTCATCCCCCTGCCTCTCTGGGGACCAACAAGTCCGACTGCAAAGGATCACTGCTTCAGGTGGCAAACTACTCAGCTTCCACACCTGATTATTCCCGGCTTCTACTGTAATCCTAAAAATTCCTGGCCCCCAAAGAATACTAGCAATACCAGTCTAGTCTGTTTCATAGAGGATTGTTAGATAATGAAAATTTCATTTATATTTATGCAGACAATATTTACCCTGATCCACTAAAAGATTAAAGGCTCCACAGATACTATCAAACCACTACATCATCAGGTTCTGTTTCAGTAACTACTTCAGCAAAGATAATTGGAGTGTATTTCCTCTCCTTGGAAGAGATGAGCACTCTGGAGGTACATAACACACTAATGGCAATCTGTTTAAGGACTACAATTAAATCTAGTCTCAGACAGCTTAAAGTGCCAACTATAAGCTTTTAACTTGGCTACTTTTAGAGCTAACTATCATGCCCAAGTAGAGCTGGAAGATAACAGAAGTATTTTTACCTCAGTTAACTGGGTGCTTTTTGACCTACTTCCTCCCTCCCCTGCATGTCCCAGCTTCCTTCTGAAAGTAAGAGATTTCGGTCCCAAGGAGTAGTGGTACATTTGTCTGAATTAATGCATGACTGACAATTTGACTGTCTTTCTCCTCCTCTATTTTTTCTATACAGCCTCTTGCTTCCTTTAAAAGAGATGCTCATTTTTGAAAAGGTCTCTGGAGCCCATTTCAGGGTGGTTCTTGAAGCTCCTCAGGACTTGTGTGAGTTCACTGTGTGCAAACTGGCCCATGCAGCCTCAAGAAGTGGTGATCAGTGACAACTGTGCCACATGCTAGGACTAATCTTTAATTCAAAAACTGGAAATGACAGAGGATACTGCATCTTAAGAAGGTGGGCAAATTCTACATGCCTCGTCTTAGCAGGCTGCCAAAGACAAACTGCTTGGATTGAGTTTTTCCAGGGATGTTAGATTTCTGTCCAAGTTGCGAGTTGGATCACCTTTGGCTGCCCTTTAAGGACAAGCAATGCCTTCCTGCTTTGAAACGCACTGTGTGGGACTGGGAGCATAGGCAAACCCTTATCCCGGGCTAGCAGCTAGTAGAGAACAGAACTACTTTTTCTCCCATTCCTTTCTACTTCAACTTCCCCGCTGAATACTTCCATCATCTCGAAGGCCTGGTGATTCCCTAATACTCAAGAACTGCACCATCTACTCAATGGACTGGGTTTGTCAGACAAGACAGGGAGACAACATCAACCCAGAAAAGCTTCAGAGTTCTGTTTTCTAGTCCAGAAGAAAAAGGAAAGAAGAAATGGGGGGGAAAAGTGACTAAGGAAAATGCTTATTATGGGAATATGGCTTTGTAGGTACATCCTGAAGAATAGTAATCCCAACAGATAAGCAAGCCAAAGCCCCAGGATTTCAGCCTGAGTATCATTCCTATAGGAGGAGGTAGAGAGACACAAACCCTTAAAGCAGTCACAGTTATGATGGATCACCGGCCTTCCAATCACTTTGGAAACCGCCAAGAGAAGCTGACAAGCTAAACCAGTTACAGGGAAGATGGAGGCCACAAAAGTGGATCTATGCTAGATGCAGGCTTCAATTCAGCCACGTAGGTTTGAACAATTTTTAATCAAGTATAACATCCACAAAACAATGCTAAACACTTCCTAAGAGCCAAAAGAGGTGTGCAAAATTTAGGTGTTGAAAACTGTAGCACCTTGAGAGGCAAATTAAAAAAATACAATAATGAAGTGGTTGGTTTTTTTTTCTCTAGGGCTCACAAAACAGCAAAAGACAAACAGAATTTTTTTTTACTGGTCCAAAGGCTCATTACATTCAGAGCTATCATCATTTACAATTGCAGACTTCTCCACTGAGGATGTTTGTGTTTTCTTTACCACTGTTCTCACTTCATGGTGTATATCAGTGAGTCATGAGGTCTTTCAGTGCCCCAGCCTCATGCAATGGGCAGGCCCTTCCTTCACTAATCACTGGCTCAATCTTCAGATAATCCAAGCATCAAGGATCCAAAATAATCAATTTTGCAACAACAGCTTGAAACATCACTGGCATAGCATGTAATTTATCTCTTGTGCCACAATGGATGCTCTCAACATACGTCTTGGGAAAGAGCTCTTATGCCACAGGTAACACAAACAGTAGAAAGAGAAGAGCAAGGCCATTTGCAAAGAGTAAGTCTGCTTTCATCGTGTTGCTGCCATATTTAATTTTAATCAACCATTAAGTTCAGGACGCTGTCATTTCCAGGTTCCATTGTATCAGCCAGGTACTGGAGGGTTTCACTGGCATGCAAAGGTCCCCCTTCTATCTGTGAGTTTCTTGTGAGCATAAATCACTCACTGAGGATGACTCAGTGTTTCAGGAATCAAACACAGGGTCCTCCATATCACCTGCATGAGCAGGCTTACAGCCCAAACTCAAATCCAAAGCCAAGGCACACCCAGTAGAGGAAACACCAGCCTTCCTCCAGAACCAGCTGTGAAGCTGCTGTGATTCAGTAAGCAAACCTCCCCACTTAAACCAGCTCCAGACAGTCCAGGAGGTTCCAATGCTTCCTCAAAGAGTAACGTAAACAGTTTTATCATTCTGAATGTGAAACTGAATTAATGTCAAACACAAGAGGTGTGTAGGCTGTCTTTTAGATAGTGGGTTCAGCCTTTTTCTGGCATCAGCTGGGATACATATCAGTCCAGTCTTGCCTTGCATGAAAATTGGTGGGACATGAGGCTGCTGCAAGCAGCCATTTGGGGCTCAACAGAGCATATACTCGAGGCACTGTGTCCCCCACATACAATCCCAGCACACACCCCCCGCCACACCACACAAACACATAAAACGTGTGTCAGAATACAGTTTTATCCCATCACCTGACTCACACACCACCAAACGATTCAGGCAAAGCAAAAGGTGTTTATAATCCCATGAAGTGCAACGAGGCATTAGCCTATCGTTATCAGGATGTGAACTATCCAGTTAAATACACATGCAGATGGAAAGGTAGAAGGGACTTCAAAGAAAAATCTGACAAGAGGATCGTGGGAAAAAACCAGAACTCAACATGCCAGGCTGCATAGCTTCTCTAGAAGGGTATTTTCTAAAACTTTTCCTCAGCTGGGTACATCCCTCACTGAAGAACCTGCACACATGTTCCACAGCACAAGGCAAAGCCTGAGCTTCAGAGTATTTCAATTTGTCTTTTACAATTTGATCTGCCCCCCTTCATGAAGTTAGTTTGCTTCTGTTAAAGTCCAGCAAGTCCCAACGTGTGGTAAAGGATCAAGTGCATACTTAGAGACCAAATGCTTTTGATACACAGGAGCAATTTGCAAAGATATCAGCATAAACTTCCCAGCTGTGCTAGGGGGAAGAATTTAAACTCTGGGTATTTCCCACTTCAAAATTAGTTTAAAATTACTTCCAATCTCTGGCAAAAATAACGAAAAAAAAGGAATAAGGTATTCTCCCCATTTAGCCTTTCAATCCTGAAGGAGACATTGTGTGATAGCCACCACAGAGAGGGAATCAAGAAATGCCTTTCCTGCTTTGCCACTGACTCTTGAACAATTCTCTTTTTCTCTCGGCTTCAGTTTTCCCATGATGATATGATTAAACATTAATTTATGGCTGTAAGCTCATTTGAATCACCCCATAAAAATGAGTTTAGAAAGGCACATTATTAAATATCAGTTCAAAACATTGCTCTCCTTCCAGAGGTATCCTACGACTTACCTTAAGCCCTGGGGAGAGGACCTGTTGCTGATTTATCTGAATCACTGCAATAGCAATAACGAGAACTATGCTTAGGAGAAGGAACACTTGGGCAACAACACTCGGGGTTCTGGTGAGCATCCTGAAACGACAAAATGGGAAACACTTAGGGAATTTGAAAGGATTTGGCGATTCTCTCTTAAAGCTTGAAGCCCTGAATCAGTTGAAACTCATAAAATCTAGTTTCATCAACTGGATTACCTAGTGGAAATTCCATCTTCTCCTCAAGAACTGCGGGGTGTTTTGCAACCACTAATTTTTTATTGTCTGGAAGGGCTGTGTCTGTATTGTCATGCTAACGATGCCAGATTTCACCCTCAGCCTGCCCGTTTTCCACGGTGCCTACGTGTAGGTGCCTGCTCCCCACCTCCCACGCCTGAGGAAGCAGACACCTGAGGGAGGCTGCTGAGTACAGCTGGATATTTCTGCCAGAGATGCAAGGTCGGTGTCTACAAGAGATACAGGCTTCTTCAGCAAGAAAAAATGAAAAATAAAAAAAGGAGGTTTTAAGAACATGAAAGTAGGCATCCTTCTGCTAACTGCTGATGAAATGTGTGTGTGCGTATTAATGCAGAGCCTATTCATATCATGTTGCACTGCACATAAAATATGAAATACACAGTTTAACTCAGATTTTGCAATGAAAAGTTAGTAAATCTGAGTAAATCTAACATGGTTATGTTGGACAAACGCCAAGGTGACATGAAACATGTACTAACAATAAGGCTATTTATATGTTCATATCCTCTAGAAAAGTTTCCTAGAATTAAAATCTGGATCAGGTTTCCTGTAATTTCTGCTCATCCTTTATTTTAGCATGTCCCTGACCAGACGTCTCTTAACCCCAAGAGCCCATTCAGTACCTCTGAATACTGACAATCCACATATCAAAGATCCTTATGCTCCTCAGGGGTTGAGGAGGAAAGAGGCAGCTGGAGGGATATGGCAAGCTTAGAAGTGTCAAAGGAACACAACAAGGAGAACTTTCCTGCCTTTCTTATTTCAGAAATCATTTATTTTGGCATAGTAAAAGTAGCGTAGCCTGGCGTGATCTATCCTGAGTCACATCTCCTAATTCTTCTGTACTGATTGTTGAACATGCCAGTGGCTGCTCAGGACTGTCCTACTATTTCAGCAATCACCAGTGCCAGCCTGTGCTGAGGACAGGGGCTTAAAGGTGGTCTCAGTCCATGACCAGAGCACACTAGGTCAGCCCCATTGTTCCTGCAACACATAGTCTTGTCCTTAGCCCCAGCCAAAGCCAGAGGGCGGAGGGAGAAGGCAGAACAAATGCTTCTCACACAGTTCCCGTTTTCTAGACCCCATGAGCTCTTCAGCCTGGGTACCCATGGTCCAACATCTAGGTTCACATTTAAAGGAGAAGAAAGAAATTTGTTTTGTTCTGGGACTGGTTTCACACTGAGCTTTGCCTTCTGCTACTTCTTTCCTTCTTCGTCTTGCTATTTCTGTTGCAAAAACTAGCTCAGCCTGATTTTTGGAAAGTCTTTGTTTCAGCTTGACACATCTTACTTCCAAAACATAATTTTTTACATTCATTAACTCCCTTTTCTAATTCCATATGACCTCCTGGTTTACTGCCTATCTACTCTTCCAATACTTTCTTTCTTGGTTTGGTAATAGCTTTATCATCCTAATCATCAGTGAGTTTGAAGAGAAAATTACCAGCCACATTGGTGATATGTTTACTTCTCTTCATTGCTTTACTATCCTGAGGCATTGAAACATCATGTACACAATGCACAAATGACAGAATGAAATCTTTTTTTTACTCTTAGAAGATGTTAACACCTGCACTGTAACCTGCAAATAATGTCAGGACATACTAATTAGAAGTATTTATGCAGATCAATTCCTTTTTGAAAGGAGAGGGCAGATTCTTAACTGCACATTTATGAATAACCATCTCGATAAAATACTTTAGGGGGACAAAAAGTCGTTTTCTTTAGCTTTCAGTTGTACGTGGATATATCTATATAATATTGAAAAGTGACTGAAAGAGAACTATCTGCTCACAACCTAATGTAAACCAGTCACTCCTGGATCAAAGCACTGATATTCAGTGCTGGAAAAAGACAAGTCACTATCAAAGAAAAAAAAAAAACGCAGGAAACATGACTCTTTGAAAAACTGAAGCATTACTAAAAAGCAAAGCAATAATGACTATTAGACTATTAACACTTAAGTCTTGAATGATTAAATATTTTCTGCTCCCATTTCTGGGAAATGGAATTCTTGGTTTGTTGAATTTCCCCTGTGCTTCCCTGGTGCTGGGATTTGTCTTCATCAGAGGTGATTTTTCTCTTTTCAAAAATCTTTTCTGAGAGGGACAATATAAGGTAAGGGCAGATCTCTTAAGACATTCCTCATGCAATCTCGTCCCATCAGCAATCAGGACAATTTCACCAGAGATAATCTGCAAAACCTGATTTACACAACAGCCTCTGTATCAAAAGGGCACCTTACGCTCCCTGCCCCCTTGAAGCCCTCACACAGCTGACACCTTTGCTGTCTTGCCTCATAACTGGATCAGAAGCACAGGGCTGTATTTACCTGTGGCTACACTCAGATCTAAGGCTCACACACACCCCAGGCAATACAGTCACACTTGCCCGTTCAGTGAAACCTGTAGAGATACCAGAGGGGTTCATTCACTCCACCGTGTTAAACAGAGTTGTAAGGCAAGGAACTCCTGCTATCACTGTGCAGTTATCGGGAAAAAAAAGAAAAGAAAAAAAAAAAAAAAAAGATGTTAACGGAGTATCAAAAAACAGTTGCATTCCATTATTAAAACATCATCCTGAACCAAGAAACAGTGTAAATACATATTTTCTACACCCAGTTAAGTACACTGGGCCACACATGAGCACACCGGAAGGATCAATTTCTACACCGTACCTACAAGCAAAAGGAATTCCTGCCTGCAAAGGAAAATGCACTCAACCTCTTCATGCCACCACCATTTTAACTAAGTTAAATGCACACCAGTAAAAATGACTGTGCTGAAATTCCCTTTACCAAGTAACTTGAAACATCTGATCCACTTCTTTTAGGTACTGACCTGTTTGTTCATAGGGTGGGTAAGCAAGCACCTTTCTTCACACTATAACCTGAGAGATACAAACACGTTACCATTTATTTCAGACGAGATCAACAGGTGAATGTTTTAAGTGCTGGGGAAAAAAAAAAAACAAAAACAAAACAAAACAAACAAACAAAAAAAAACCACAGAGCATCCCATCGCACCAAAAACCCCAAGATCCACAGCACTTCAAACCCCATGATGAAAACCTGCGAGGAGGTTTCACACGTCTCCCTTCGGAGGAAAAATTAAGTGAAAACAAGCACATGAACACAAAATTGCGGCCGAAGCTTTCCCTCAGCTCACCGCCGTCCCGAATGAGAACGCTTCACACGATGATTGTGATTTGCGAGAAAACACCAAATTATCCCCCCAAAATAACGTCGGAGAGACAGAGCGACAACCCCGCCGTGACGGCCGGGGCGGCAGCCGCCCACCCCCTCGCCTCAGCCCGGCCCCCGATCCGAGGATCCCGGCTCCCACCGCATCCCCAGCTACCTCCGCAAGCCGGGCTTCCCCGCCCCGTCCCGGGATGAGGCGTGACGGGAGCCGGCTGCACCCTCGGAGCGGCTGCGAGCGCCTCTCTCCCGAGGGGATCTGTGGGGAGTCACCGGGTGGGTGCCCGCCCGCTGCTCCTGTATTTCGGAATAGATGGAAAACAAACAAACGAAAAAACAACTCGCAGGTTAAAAAGAAAAAGAAAAAATCCGGATGAACTGACTGAAGTGGAGGAAGCAGATCTGCGGCGAGGGGACGCATCCGAGGCGTCACCGCAGCGGGAGATGCGGCGGGGGCTGTGCCCGGCGAGGGATGCGCCGGGGCAGCGGGGCTGGGAGGGGACCGAGCATCCGCCGCAGAATCCCCCGTGGCACGGCCGTGCCTCCCTCCCTTCCCTACTCCGGCGGCTCCCCGCTTTCCGGAAACGCCGCTCGGGATTTGACGGCAGCTGGTGCGGCAGGGTGTTGCTGGCCGCCCCTAAATCACATTCCTCAGTTCCCTCCCAAAGCCAGGCCAAAAAGGGGTTTGTCTAGAGGCGGGTGAAAGAATCCCAGCGTCTTCTAAAAGGAACAGGTGCTTTCTCAAAAAGGCATTTCTCAGACCCCAGAAATCAGCAGCACCTCCACTCTTAGGGCTACCTTTCCATCCAGGTTCTAGCGTTCCACAAGGAACACTTACTTTGTACTTTTGCTGGAGTTCTTGCCAAACCTAGGCTGCTCAGTGGACCAAGCACATTCTCAGAAGCAGTGTAACAAATCCTGCCCTGTCCAACCTGTGTGATCAGCTACAGCCAAGGACCATCCTACAACCTGCAGGATGGGTTTGCCAGGGACATGAGCTCTGGAATCACAGTGAGACACTTCAGCTGCTTCGCCACCATTTGCTCATTGTTGTAAGATTTAGAGTCACGAAATGTAAAAACCCAAATGCACCTCTTTGATTGTATTTCTCAAAAAGATCTTGAAGAATTACAGTACCTTTGATTTTTGAATAAAGGAGAACAAGAAACCAGCTGCAGCCTTGTGAACCATCTGTAAGCATCCTTTCATAATCTACTCATTTTAGGAGCGGAGGCAATTTCCTCTTTTTGACGACAACACATTATTAAAGCTGATTTAATGATGATCTTGGGAGATCGGTTCAGTTATTTCTAGCGCATGAAGACAAAGCCTCCTATCCCTCCTGATTGGCTGTCTGTTGCATGTAATTTATTCCTTTTGTATTATTTCCATTCATGCGGCATATTTTTCTTCTTCCATCCAAATTTATTTAAGGCCCTTGGTCCAACTGACTGCATTGGTCAGTCACCTGAATCTGCTCAGGTGTCCGTTTAAAATGACAAGTGAGCTGGATTGCTTACCCCATGGAAAAGCTTATTATTTTTATACAATCAAACATGAACACTTTGAAATAGAAAATAAAATGTCAACCAGTCCTACACCAGTGACTAAAATGTAATGCTTGCAAAGAAAGCAAACCCTATCTTTTATATCATCTACTTCTATGAAAACAGACAGACAAGATGGTTTTCTTTCTGCACCATTTCCAAGAGCTGGGCTGTTGCATGAGCTGCTCTTCTTGTGACTTTTCTAAGTATGTGCCATACTAAAACCATGACAGCATAGCTGATATGGGCTATAAAATCCCTCAGCTGGTTCGAAGTCCAGAACGCTGCTCCAAAATCAAATGGACTAGAAACAAGATTCCCCTCCAGGCATGCCCAGTGGCTGTATTTCCTTGGTTCTGCTGCTTCAACCCAGGGAACCCACCTTAGATCCACTACTTTATCTTCTTGTTTTCCTAAGCCTTCTTTGGCTTTTCTGCAGTTTCCCCCTCAGCCTTGTCCACCCTTTTATAGTTCTCTTCACCTGATCCTCCATCCCTTCCTCACTCCCAAGGCATAGATTAAGCTGGGTGCCTCTTTCCCAGCCTTTGGTGAGCCTGCAGCACACACACCTCTCCTCTCCATCATTTTCTTTGCTGCAGCACCTTTTTCTTCTCCCCCTTCAAGTATCCTTGTTCAAATGCACTTAGTGTAACTAAGTGTATTGATTTGTCTTGCTTGGACGGAATCTACCCCAGGTGTCCATTTAAAAATGACAAATAAGCTGGATTGCCAGCAGTGCCAAGGAAAAATTTATTGCTTTTGCTGCCATCGAGCATGAATATGTGGAGTAAAAATACAATGACTGATATTGGTTCATATATGAACACCAGTGTCTGTGATCAATACCAAGTCTCTAGAAATGAAAATATTATGGGTATGAATAAAGTATTTGCTACAGACACATTTCTGCAACGCATTTATGGTACCACGTTTACACAGGACACACAGCAGATACTGCCCCATTCCCCTATGGAGTGACAGCACCAGCATCAGGAGAGGGGATGGATGATTGTACATCCCAAGAGACCACGGAACCTCACCTGTTCCTTGTGTAATGCTCATACAGCATTGGATGCTGGAATATCAAGAGGCCTCAAAATATCCTCTGAAGAGACAGCAAGGGGTGAAATGGGGAGAAGTCTTCATGTAAAAAATGGAGGTAAGAAGACATTGGTGGCTGCAATAAGATTAGTTTGCTTTCTTGCACGGTACTTCGCCCGTTCATGGGAATAAGATCCATCCCTCATTTCTGTGCATTCTTGGCAAGGTCCGGTAAACAGAAGGCTTCTCCTCTTCATCCTAAGGTTTTTTGCACCATTTGCGTTGCTTTTTGCACTGCCTTTTCCGCCATTTGTGTTGTCAGCAGATTGGTGTGATGCCCTTTGACTCGGCTCATCACTTCCATCAATATTCCTGGTTACTTTCCTCCTGGGACTTTCCCTCAATGTTGACAAAGACTGTTCATTCACAGTTTCTCCTCTCAAAGACCTCCTACCTTCATGTTCACCTCTTTACCTCAGGATCAGCTGTGACAAATGGCAATGCAGGCAGAGCTGTCTGAAGAATTTGGGGCCCTCTGGGCCAGCATGAGTCAGGACATTAAAATTAGGCCTTTTTTGTGACCAACATGTTATTCCAAGGCAAAAGAGCAGTTTTTCTATTTGTTTCAGAAAAACATTCTACATATCATGCATCCAAAGAATTTCAGCAAAGCTGGTGAAGCATCTGGAGCACAAGTCTTAAAAGGAGCAGCTGAGGAAGCTGGGGGTGTTTAGCCCAAAGAAGAGGAGGCTCAGGGGAGATCTTATCACTCTCTACAACCACCTGAAAGGAGTGTGTAGCCAGGCTGGTCTCTTATCCTAATGAACAAGTGATAGGACAAGAGGAAATGATCTGAAATTGTGCTGGGGAAATTGAAAGGGCTGTCAAGCATTGGAACAGGCTGCCCAGGGAAGTGGTTGTCATATCATCCCTGGAGATATTTAAAAGACCTGTAGATGTGGTGCTTAGGGACATGGTTTAGTGGTGGATGTGGCAGTGCTGGGTTAACGTTGGACTCAATGATATTAAAGGTGTTTTCCAACCTAAGTGATTCTAAGATTATAGCAGCATACCGTGTGAATTGTCAAATTTAGGAAGATAGCTCCCTAGGCTTTCAGGCAAGGAAGTCACAAACCCCATGTGGACTCTACATTTAGAAGAAAGTTAGATGTGATTCTTCTCAGAGATCAAGAATGCAGGTTTTTTTGTTTTACACCATTGCAAAACTGATTTTTAATAGACTTAAAGCATCTGCTGCCCTATAGTTTTCTATCCTAACTGACAAGCATCACCACCACCACACCCCCATAAAGTGAATTCGCAGCTATGGCATGAGAAATTCAGTTTGTGCAATCCTCATATATTCTCACACATTGCTCATGAGATATTTTGATTGCTTTGAGTAATGGCTGGATACAGACATTGCCTCTTCCCTTTCAGCATTTCAGTGATGGCTTCTTTGAAATACCTTAGAAAGCTATTTGTTGGTTTATGTTTTTATTCCTTTACCAGAGCACTAAAGCTAGTGATGTGTCTTAGATTTAGTTTCCAAATTTTCTGCCTCATACATTTGACTCTGTGGCAGTAACATTTTTCTGGTCCACATCATCTTGGGAGGCCTTGAAACAAACAAAAAATTTAATTCTGAAACTGAAGCAAAATATTTTCTAATTTATTTATTTCCCTTCCTGAGGCTTAGAGCTTTATACCTTGCTTCTCTTGTCCTAAGAATCTGGAGCTGCTTTAATCAATTAAAAACCCTCAGGAACAGCCTTCATCACATGGTTATGAGCCAGCACAAGTTGTAGGCACGTAATTAGGGCAGCAGATTGCTGGGGCAGCAGAAAAAGACAGCCCCTTTGTCTGTTTTGCTATGCCCGAGTTTTAGAAAGCCAAACGAGCTGCTGCGGCAGGAGAGGGTGTGTGCCTGCCATGCTGTGCTGCTGAAAGGAAAGCTGCTTTCCAGGAGCAACAGTGGCTGCTCCCAGCCCTTTGCTCCCTGCCCTTCAGCTGCAAGACAAGATCACGGAGCTTTTCAGCAAACTCGTCCCGTTTTGTTTTAGTCACGCCTGCAGATTTATGTGTTATGTCCTGACTTATATATCCCATTGTCATAAAACCAGACGCAGGAGTCTGACAAAGAAATACCATTCTCTTACAAGAAATTCACTGTTGTACTCAAAGACATGCACCACCTCCAGTGAATGGGGATAAATTTACTGAAACTACTCCCTGAGACTTAATCCTTTAAAAATTGCTGTGTGGTTGACAACTCTAAATGAATGTTTCACTTTCCATGGCTCAGAAGTAATTGCTGACAATTTGCTGGTTCAGGAGAAGAGAGTCATCCCCTATGTTTTCAAAAAGTATGAAGTTGTCCTTGCAGCAACACTTCTGACACATTTTTGTGCTCTTCCAGGAATGAATCGAATCAGCTGAATAATTCTAAAATTCCTATATAAAATCCTTTCCATTGCAACTCTATACAGGTCAGGTTATCTCTCTGAGTAGATCTGTGGATGAAAAAAGTTCTATTACAGCTTTTTCCAAGTTCACCTGCCAGTACTGTTATTCACTGTTACTTTGTTTCCCTAACTCTGAGCTAATATAACAAGTTATTTTTTCGCTTTCCATTCATTAACATTAAACTGCAGTTTTTTGGGATCGTTCATAGGCTCAGAAATGCAACTGTAGCCATTAAAGTCAGTTGTACAGAACAAGAAGCCTGCGGGAGAAAATAAGCAGCACAGGGTAGAGTAGAATGATCCCTGTAATTGTGATTCTAACAACCACTCCTGATTTGCAGACTCACCCTTACGTAGTTCCTGCTCGAAAATAGCCAGCACTAAACAGCCTGTTTTCTCACTAACTGAACAAATACAGAGAGACTTAATTAAATGCCTGTTTTGATTTCAACAGATTGAAAAGACTTTTCTTATCCAGTATGGGGGAAGAGAACTTCTTGCTAAATGGAGTGCAAGGCTGGGTTGGGTGGAGGGCGTGAGGTGCACACTGACTGGGGTGTTCCTACAACCTTGACTGTGTTTCATTATCTTCATTCCCTTTTGCAGCCACAAGTACGGCAATAATAGCAAATAATGCTATTATTATTATATNTTGCTCCAGTTCACGGTAATAACAGCAAATAATGCACCTGATGTGAAAAATGCGTCCATGTTTGGTATATCTGTGACTTTTTCTTTTTTTCATTGCCTTTGTCTCCATTGTGGTGCTCTGAGTGTTTATGACCTGCGGAAGGGCATATCTCACACACCATTTTAGCACTGACTGATGGCTTTGTGAACCTTCCAGGGAGCGCCTCAGGCAGGTTTGTGCCTTGAGTCAGCCCTGGGTGTAAGTGAGTGCCAGAAACAATATAACATCTAAACGACAGAGATCCTGCCTGCAGCTCCAGTCTGTTATGTCGGTCCTGAGACATCGGCCCTGCCAGCCACAGGATTTGTTGTGCGTGCACAGGAAAGCCAGACACGTTAAAGGCCAGCCCCTCATGAGAGTCCTGTCTCTGCCAAACACCGAAGTAATCTGAGTGGCCATATCAGTCCTATAAGCACAAAATAAGAAGGGTGATAATCTCCTATGGATGCTTTGAAAGTCGGTGTCAGTTTGCCCAGGTGTTTGTTTCTTTGCCTCTCCCAGTCAGGTATCCTAATGGTATCCTGTCCCACCATTCTTCCTCCGAAGCCAAATCTCCTGTTTGGCCCCTCGGCACGGCAGTCATCCTGCACCATCTTACCTGTCTTGCTTTGCTCCTCGCTCAGGCTTCTTCAGCTCTTCCCACTGGTTTTGCTGTTCTGTTTTTTGCCTCTTCGGATGATTCGCACACATAAAACCTCTCTCCAAAATGTTCCTACCTACCGGTGGTAGCAGATTCCTTTAAATAAATGCAGGACCGAAAAAATCCTCTCCTTAAAAAAGCATATGCTTACACCGAAGAGTCTGTGACAACAGACAGGGCACTCTCCTCTGATCTTCCCCCAGTCGTGGTCTGTCCAGAGAGCTCTCTGAGGGAGAGATTATCTCTGAAGTGGCGGAGGCATGGTGCCAAGAACAGTGGAGCCCTCGTTTGGCCAGGGTACAGGATAGAGCTGTGACAAAATACATTAATCATCATAAACCTGAAACGGGCCTCCATGAAACCACACATGCTTTTAGTCCAGCTGACTTCGATTAAGATCCATGAGCACAAAAGCTGACCTCCCTGGGGTCGCTTCACATCAGTGCAAACGATTATCACCCACAGGAAAACAAATCACTTCTCTATGGTTTCCAATCTATTTTATTTGCTAAGAATAGACTAGCTTCATTTAGCACTCTGTATATATACAGCTTTTTACTTAAAACTGTATATGCAAGGTTTTACATGTGAGAGGCTGCCAGTCAGGCATTTTCATTTTGACTTCTATCTGCTGAGCAAGGTTAACTGTATTTCGGGAGTGTGCCTCTGCATACTTTAATTCTGTATTTTTCAGTTTGCTTCTCTTTCTTCAACACGGTAATTTAACTCCACTTTCCAAGACTAATACAAAGGAACTAACAGATGTACCAGATCAGACAGAAGGTGGATGTGCCTTCTTTTTAAGCATCAGTAGGAGCAGATGTTGCTGAGAAGGCATTTGGGACTGGGCTACCACGCGTGGGTAATTCCACTGAAATACCCTCTCAATTGCTGCCATCTCAGGCCTTTAGAGACTCCTTGAGCCAGATGTTATATGTGGTCTAATGGCACCTCACGGACCTCTCTGCCCCTGAATGTATTTGATGGCTTTTTGAGCAAATGCTTGTGCAGCAGGCAAATCCACAAGGTGCCTGTCTGTTTCTTAAAGGTTCAAATGGAGCTTGAATGCCAGAAAGGGTCTGGTTGAATCAGCTTGGCTCTCTCAGTAAGTTCCAGACTTGGACAGAGAAACATGTCCAAAAATTTCTTTTTTTAATCTGAGACATGCTTAATTCTTTCATAAACTTAGAGGCTTATCCAGGGTTATAACTGTTGTGGGTTCTTTTAGGGTATATTTATGTTTGCCTACTGCTTATGATTGGGTTACTCGTTTTAGTATAGAGGTGAAAAATGAAGACATGAATTGCTCTAATGTCACTGCTTTAAATTCTTAAGTCTGCTTGTGAAAGCCCAAGTAAGACTAGAAAGGTCTGTACACTAATAATTTGATATTGAGCTCTAAACCACCCTCATGGAGTATCTGAAAGAGCCTGGTCAGAGAACACTGGACTCAAACAGCATCACAGACAAAATCTCAGGGTGTATATGTTGTCTTTGCTGGGCGTGAAATGTCTTTTCGTGGGGTGTGTACAGCAGCAGAAAGAGCTTAATTGGAGTGTGATGGGGTACAGAGGCATTGCTGGCTCCCTGCACAAGTTGAATTTTATCAGTACTAAACTGTCTGAGCTTGTTTACATGGATCACTTTTACAGCCATACCTGGGCAGAGCTTTCTGACCCAAACGTGAATTTGAAACTTCACATCCTTTTAAGAGTCTGACTGTGAACGCTTGCCCTGGCCCTGATCTGTGACCCACCTGCCACCTCCTGCAGGTCCCTCTGACCACTCCTTCATGTTTCTAGCAGACTTTAATCCACACAAGGTGTGACTTCGTGAGACTTCTGGACAATAAAACACATGAGAAAACTGTGTGAACTAGGGATTCCCAGGGTCAGAATTTAACAGCCAGCAAGAGTTAGTCTCAGCCTATACACTCTGAGAAACATAAGATTCACTTTTGCATTAAGTGATATACATTTGCATGACTCTGCACCGACTTTTACAACAACCTAATCTTATGAGGAAATTGCATCTGTTCCTGAATACAGCTGTAAGAAAAATCTAGCAGGAGAGCTAGACTGTTAGTGCCACCTCATCCTAGTAACTGTCTTGGTTTGAAAGACAGGTGTCTGTTGAGGGAGGCAGGAGCCTCCCCTGAAATGGAAAATGCAACCCCCTTCCCTCCAAATTATTATAATTTTTGAAATTAAGGGGCTTTCAGACAAAAGATATGGGGANACAAACCAAAAAAACAGAGAAAGAAAGTTCAACCATTCAAGCAAAACCACAATGTTTCCATTCTGGTTTCCTTCAGAAAAGGGGCTTGCTGCTGTCACCTGGGAAGGGTCAAATATTAAGAAACATTACACCTACTGCTGTCATGTGTGCCCGCAGTGATCATCCACATTCGTGCCACTGTTCCTCAAAGGTGTCAGACTGGAAATTAAGGGACTGCTCAAATGAGAAGTGCTCTCCTGAATCACCAGGCTCCCGGTGAAATATGTTGAATCAGACTCAGAGGCAGCTTGCAGAAATGAGGCCAGTGGCAGCTCTCCATTGCTGACACAATACACATGTTTATTGAAGAAGCAAGTGGGAATAGAAGTAGTACAGCATGCCCAGGGCAAAGAAAAGCATGTTTGTGCTCAGCACATCAGAGAGATCACCAAAGAATTGTTCTGTGAAGATACGACCTCTGTACTGCCGCCAAGGGCATGGAAACATGGTATGATGAGAAGCAGCTCTCTTAAGCACCTCACATTTCTATAAGACAAAATTGACAGAAAATGCACAGCAAATTTGTTGCTCTCAGTTATTTCATCTGTTTTCACTCCACTTCCCAGTCATACCTGTCTCATCCCGTTTACCTGGAGACATCCCAATACACTTTTCAAGTCAGTAGCAATTTTGCCTCATTTAGATCTGGGTACATGAAACAGAAAATCTGGACATGAAAGAATGTAATATTTTCTAAAACTTCTGTTAGAGTTGTTTACAGTTATGCCCGTTTTCCAGAGCAAATGCAGTTGATTTTTAGGAACTGACAGCCCACTGACAAACTGGTCTATTGAGACCATGGGATATTTATTTTTTTGAGGTAAAATTCTCTGTTGATTCAACTCTACAGACTTTAAATGAATTCCATAGTCATAAAATTTACAAAGCTAAACTTCACAGACAAAACTAAAATTCTTCCATTCTTTGCAGATTTTTTTCATACGTAGAAGGTAACAATGTGAACTAATTAGTTTATGCAACAAATTCATATAACTCCTTTTCTTTACTGATAGTTAAAGTTGATTCTAGATACATTCTCTCCCTAAGGTTGGAAATGAGACACAAAAGAAGAGTCTCATGTATTCTTCTCTTTACTCATAACAAAAATGACATCGAGGTCTCCTCATAAAATGAAAATTTCATTACTGACTACTGACTCTGCTTTCTGCAGAGACTTTTAAAAACCTCTTCACCTAAAAGTGTTTTTAAAAATCAGTCTGCTGCTAGAAGATGAAAATTTGTCAATAGGATTGGCATTTTTGATCACAATTTTCATTCCAAAGCAAAAATATCCTTTTCAGCACAAATGACATTAAATCAGTCCACAGACACAAAGGTGAAAACGCAAGAATGGGCTGAGTTCAACAGGAAAGACTGAAAGTGCTTCCCCAGCCCTCCCCTCACAATAGTTAATTGCCTCTTGGTCCCAGCATTGTTGTGGGAAATGGAAAGTGTGTATGTCAATCCTCACTGAAGGAGACATTCACTGGATCTGGGTCTCTCATGTCATGGAAGAGAGCTTTTAACAGACATTATTTTTGGCAAAAAGGATAAAACACCTGCCATCTGCTTAGCTTCAAAGGGTGATTTTCCTTCACCAGTTCCCAAAAAATACGGTGATACCCATTTGGAGGAGAGGAAGACAAGCCACCCGTCCTGAATGGAACAAGGTGGTTCTCTGTGACACAGAGTTAGGCTCTTCCCTCCTGGAGACAAACAGGCACCAAGACTTACTCCTCTGTATTTTTCTCTCTGTTTTCTGTGGCTGTCATTTCTGAGGAGGATGTCATGAATCCTGTATGGAGGCACTTTTCTGTCTCCATGCACAATCTAGAGAGCCACAGGGACTAGCTGATGGCTCTTCATCAGGAGATAAATGTGTGGGAAATGCCTATTTTCTCTGCTGGGTCTGGACTTCTACCCTTAACCACCAACTGAGCAAGGACAGTGAAGGTTTCACCACAGTATCTTGTCTCTGGATACAGGTAGTAAGGAAATAGCTATGGCAAAACCTCATTTCCTTCCCAGGGCTTGTGGTCAAGGCTCTTGGGTTAGACTGGTTTTGCCAGCTAATCCCACCCTGAAAAGCAATATAACATGGTCTGAGCAAAGAGGAAAAAACACCTATTTTTTAAAAAGTGAACAAGATTTTGTCTCCTGAAAAATACAAGCATTTCTTCCCAGGGTCTTTTTATGAATGCATTAGCTTTATATCTAGACCTTCAGTACAAGACAACATGCAGCCAGGACAGAGCTGTCCCTCTGTGAACACCTGGGGGACCAGTTATTTCATAGTCTTTGTGAATCAGAAGAAGAGTCTTAAAATGATAGCTCCAGCTTTCTTAAAATACAGCCAAGCTATCCACAACACTGCGTACATTGTGACCTGCCAGGCTGGGGATTGAAATGGGGGGAGAAAAAAGGTTGATGCATTCAAGGTGGGAAGAACAAACACAGGTAGGATGGTGAGCGAAGCTAAGAAACACAAAAATTTTGCTTCTTTCCAGGTAGCAATTTCGTGGCTGGTTTTAGGATGTTATTTAGACTGAGATGTTGGGGTCAGTTTGAAAAAAGAAAAAAGAATCCTTTGTATGTTCCCAAGAGGTGAAAGATCTGCCACGTCTTATACTGAACCACTGGTGGGCTCTAATTCACCTGGTGAAACCTGCTCTCAGATGCACAAATACTGAGAAACTCGTGAGACTTTCTTTTTCAGGCACAAAAAGGATCCCAGAACATTTTCCCACACCTCTTGGAAGCTTCTGTAAACTTCATGCCAGTGGCACTTTAAAGTGGAAAACCTATCCCTTCCAGGAAGAAAAAGAAGATTTAAATCAGAACAGGGCCTGTTACGTGAGACAACATTGCATTAGCACAGGGACAACTACTTAAGGTTTGGCAGCTTGTGATTAATACCAAGCTTAGTCCACCTCCCAAGAAAGATATTTTCCAACTGATTTCCATGAGTTTTGGCTAAGGCCCACACTGCACATACTGTGGATTGTTCCTCTCATCCTAGGCTCTCAGAAAGAGTAAACAAATAGGAATGAACTTAGAAGGGGGAAGAAGGGTCCCAGTTTTTATTTTTGCATGGACCAGTTCAATGGGACTTTCAGGGAGTAGGTATCTTCCTGATATCCTTTAATTTGATGTCTTTTTTACAGTTTTGAGAGTAGTACTGTGACACATTTGAAACATCCATTCTCTCATGCCCAACTGGCTTAGTAACCATAAGTAATAACCTTGTTCCACTGAGGAGCAGGAAAAATAGACAAAAGCTGCAATTTCTCTGATTACACACCCCTACTGTTAAAACAAGAAAAAGACCAAAATCTTCCATAGAAAAAAAAAAAAGAGCTAAATTTTATATTTTTTTGTTTCTGTATTGCTGCTGCTCACTGAAATTTCCTTCTGACAGCAGTTCAATGGAAACTGAATTGAGCAATATGCTCCACAGGAAAAGATAACAAAGAATCGATGTCTAAACAATTTCAGGATCATCTCTGAATTTGATGTCCAGCAGATTAGTTTATATCATGATGGTTCCTCGGTCCTATTTTAAGCATCTCAGAGAAGAACACTTTGCAACCCAGTTAAAACGTTTCCTTATCGGACAGAAATCAATATCCAACAAGGCAGCAGTGATCTCTCCCAAATTTTGTTAATGCTTACTACGGGAGCACTTAAAATATTAATCCCAGGGAACCCACTGCAAAACTGAGCAAGTTTTAAATAAACCAGCACGGTAAAAGGAGCTTCTTACAATTCACTGAGAGAAAATAAGATTACCTCTTCCTGGGAAGCGCCTGGGAAAAGGAGATTGCCTGTTCTTCCTTCCTTCACATAGACAGACCAGTTCTGCATGGCTGTGCCTGTTTGACTTGGTCTTGAGACAAGGCAACTCTCAACACCCCTCAGAAATATAAGAGAATAGCTCATATGTATCTCATACATGTATGCATACATACACACACACTCTATACATATATATATATGCATGTGTGCATCAGGTATCCTCAGCTGTGCGTTTGGAGTAGGGCTCCTGGGACAGTGTTGTGCTTGATTCCATGCACGGCACATGAATCCTCGGTGTACTGGCTGGACATAGTAACACATTAACCTCGAACGATGGCCAGTACTGAGAAGCAGATACTGACAAGCTGAGGATTGCACACAGCTCTCTCGGATTAAATCATCTGTGACTTGGTTTCATCCTTCATTATATTCATTATTCTTAACATTTTGCTGAAATCCACTGTGCTTCTACTTACAACTTTCTGACCCTTACATTAATGACCCTCATCAGCTGGTGGGTTTTTTTTTTAATTCAGAGCAGCTCCAGCTACCTCTGTTACAGTCTGCAGATCTGCATTCTAACTTACCTCCATTCTCATGCCCCTGGAGTTCATTCAATGCACTCCCCTTGCCTAGCTATACTTAAGGGTAGCTGGACCTAAAACACCTTACTGCCGTTGTGTTCCTACCTTCCAGGACCTTGTATCCAATACTGCAAAACACAATGCCTTTAGTCATTTGGAAAAATCCTCCCTCTCCTTTGCTAATGCACCTGAGTGGGGCACCAGCTGACTATAAGTTTCCCAAGCTTAGCAAAAGCCAACACAGGAAAGAAAAACGAAGGCAAACCCGAAGAGAGGGATCTGGTCTGAATCAAACACAAAGAAGCTCACAACAGCTTGAAGAAGAATGGAAGAAATTATCTGTTTTGTTGATGTAACAGACCAAAAACTATTCATCTTGAATGGCCTTTGCACAGCAAAGTGTTCACAAGGGGAACATTTCTCATCCCTCTCCCTCTCTAAACCGAAATGGATGGGGCATCGTCCTGCAAACATTGCAGGAATAAAAATGGGATTCTCCTGTCCTGATCAGCCAAGTACATTTTTATCTGTGGCAGCAGAAAAAATTAGGCGCTGGAAAAAGTATTGCAGGAACTGCAACTTAGGGGGCTTCACAATCACTCTTGTTTAGTAGCAGTCATTTTAAATGATCCAGTGGATCACTGCAATCACTGATGGAATGGTGAATAGAAGGGATAATTGTGTCACATGCTTGAGAGATAAAAGGTACCTAGACTCACTCCCTTGATGTTCCAGGACAGGCACTGAGAAATTTTGTACTGCCTAATTTAGAAACAGACTCTGGTCTTTTTTCTCAATTGCAAGGGTGATTAAATTCTGAGCTAATTAAACTGCATAGTAACTACCTTGCTTGTTTTATTGTGTCCTCTAAAAATTGTACTGCCGTATTTGTCATACTGGTGAAGGCTTATAAAATGCTTCTCTTTTTTGCTGCTGCTGTTCAGAGGGAACTCCTGGGGGTTCCAACTCTTCCATCCTTGGCTGCTCAGACCCGTTTCTGCTGGAAGCCAGATAACCCTGGGCAGCAGAGAGGCTGCAAGCACCAGTCAGGAACAGAGAAACGCCCAGAAAACCTGAAGAGAAGGAAGCTAGTAACCAAGTAAAATTCTCCTGTTCAGTTGCTGGATCTGAAAACAGCAAGAGAAGAAAATTGTCTCCACGAGGAGGCAACTGTACATGTCCTGGTGTAAGGTCAGCTTGTGGCTTTGGCTGCCTGGTCCATGCAGGGCTCATGTGGGATTGTTCGGACGGCGCCACCGGCCTTCACACCCTGTGCCTGGAGCAGGGTGTCTGAGCAAGGGAGGACCATGGCTTGTCCCTGTCCTCCTCCTTGCCATCTTTGGCTCAGCTGATGACCACAGGGCTGGGAGGGCAGAGGGGGAGAATACCAGCTACTTCCAGTGTGTCACCCTCTCTGTCCTCTCACAGGAAAGTGAGTAACAGGGTTTTCACACTCTCTCCTGCTTATATCTTTCCTTGCATTTCCTCTGCGACTCATCCCACACAAAACCAGCCCTTCCTCAGGCAACACCACCCTGCCTTCAAGTGGGAGTGGAAATGGAGTAACAATCCACATTTGGGTTATAGCTGTGGGAAAACAACTCCATCCTCATAAGAGTTTGGCTATAACCACATTTTCATATTAGCAAGCCATATAAAGCATAAAAGAGAATGTCTCTCTTCTGCTCAGCTGTGGTATCTTAGGCTGTGTTCCAGCCAAAGAGTTCTGATAAAGACTCTGTATTTTTCCATTAATTAAGATGCTTTAATTAATTGGGACAGCTAATTTGAATTAGCTCTAGGAATAGGTATAGCCCTCAGGAGAGCAAAGAACAATGGCTGCAGTTAATTCGGAATAGATGAAGCAAAGCCGTGCTTTAGGAGAAGCATTCAACCCTACAGACCAAGGCATCACTGGATGCACAGCTCATCATTTAAATGCACCAGGTTTTGTTTTATTTTATTTTTTAACGACAGTGCTTGTTTGTCCTTTCAGGAGTTACAGTCGCTGGGGTTTTTCCCCATGATGTGATCACAGTTAGGTTTTGCCTGGACAAAAAAAAAATGCTTTTGACAATCCTGTATTACCTTCATATGACACAAGAACTAGAAAGAACACCCCGGCTGTGTCTTTCCGGTGCTGGCACACCGCATTTCCCCCAGCCCCGAGGCAGTCGGGTCATTAGCAGTTCTTTCCATTACCGCCTTTCTTTCACCACACTGAGGGACCACGTGTGAAAAACCAGCACTCCGATGGCACATACCGGGCTCACCCAGCTTGTTAGAGCAGGAAGCAGGGGTGGAAGATGAGATCAGAAGCCTCTGAAGTAGCAGGAGATCCAGGGCTGATTCCATAGATGATTCCTGATTCAGAATGGGCAAAGAGCCTTTCCAAGGAGGAAAGCTGGACTAGGGGTGCAGAAAACAATCAGAGGTATTTGCTTTCTCGTTTGCACAAGCACACTTCTCGCAAAAACAGAGGAGAGAGGGGGGGAAAAAGGGCAAATTTTGATCAGCCATTGTGATTATTCGAGCAATAGCTTTGCATTTTAAACTCCCTGGCGCGTTTACCGCTGCAGGAAGAACTTGTTCTGCAGAACGGGTAGGTCTGTCCACAGGTGCAGACAAATCTATAGATCATTGTTCTCCACATTGAAACACGCCAGTAGGCTGGCCTGTGGAAGGATTTTGATGCTAGATACTAAAGAGAAAGCATTCACTCAAGAGTGCAATATTCTAGCTAACCAAAAACTGCTGCAGCCAGGATAGAGTCCTTATCACTGGCACAGGTGTGCAGATAACAGCGGCCTCCAAGTCCAATAAAATACAATTATTTTAGAAACAGCAGCAACTTCTCCTCCTTGTACAAACAGCTGCAGTTGGGCATTGTTGAAAAGGCTACAGCATACTTGCTTTTTTCCCACCCTGACATGAATCCTTCACATCAGATATGAAGCAGGATCCCAAGCCAGTGACTTGGATTTCTTGAGACTATGCTTCCTTTTTTCCCTAGGAAATACCACTTTGAGCTCAACAAACATATCACCCTGTCCTAACTGAGGCATTGGTTCTGCAGGACACTTACGTAAAACATAAAACAGCAGATTAAAATCTTTTTGAAGTTTCTGCAGATCAGCCGATGCAGTTTTCTCCAGAAGCACATCAGAGTAAGAACATGAAACTATGCTTGCAAAAGTCTCCATGGGGATAACCACCCTAGATTCAAATACGGGCATTGCATTCCCCACTTTTCACCCTGTATAATACTGTAAACCCCTATCAGCCCTATGTGAGGTACCTCACTCACTACCTGAAGGACCCCAAAGAACTGGCCGGCATCAGCATGGGGCTGACAGTTTTCAACAGAATTTTCAGTTCATGATTTTTCCAGAAAACCTGAATTTGTTTGGGTGTTCCTTTGCTGATGGGGGGTGGCACTTTCAGCTCTTTTGTTTAAAAATAGTAATCTATTTTAAAACCTGATTGCTACTAAATACAGCAGGAAGGCTCCTTCAAGTAAACAATTAGACAATTACAATGGAAGATATTAAAATAAGATTTCTGCAATATGCTGGGATTGATTTAAGAGGGTTACAGGAAGCTGGAGCCTGCTGTTCTGTGACAAATGATTTCCCTGAGAAAACTCAGTAAGGAAAACATAATCACATAATGGAACTGATCTTGAAATATCACTAGCTCCTGGGTTTGGAAATCAGCAGCCCCCAGTGACCTTGTATTTAACATCTTTATTCATGAACTAGGAACAGAAAAGGTAAACACACAAAGGATAAACCAGTAGACAAGAAGGGCAATGTCAGGCTTGTTTAGTCCACGGGGAACTCAAATGGAAAGAGATCCGATTAGAGAAGTGAATTGGGATGTTACAGGCTACCTCAGAAAACAAGTCTAATGAGTCATTTAAGGGCAGGACGGAATGGAGACCTGCAGAAAGATAGAGCAAGGCAAGCAGAAGCTGAAGGTAAAACAGAACTTACTGAACTGATTTAGGGTCACATCAGAAGTACACTTGATGCCCATCTGACCCTAAGAGCTCTAGAAGCCCTTTGCTTCTCAAGCACTGCTGCACTCAAACATCAGCCCAGATCATCAAAACAAAAAAATCAAGAGTGGAAGGGCAAACTGTCCTTTCCCACTCCCTTTACCTTGAAAAATATTGTTGCTTATGGCACCTCATCACAGGCTGTTCCCTGGGGCCACTGGAAACACCAGCTGACCTTTGGGACAATTCTCATGGTGGCAAGCAGGTAGGAAAATCTGCTTCTGTCCATGAAAACCAGTGTACTTAGGGCCCCAGAGACTGGCAGTGGCTGTGGCTCCAGAAGGGATTGATTTCATTCAGGAGTGAACGTGAGGACCAGGAAATGCCAGGACCCTGTTCCCTAGGACACCGAAAACCATGCCCACAAGATGAGCAAAATCAGGAAGGCTATGTGGTGGAAACCTCAGGCTTGAATTCCATGGCCAAAACTGAAGGGATACCTATTGCCCTTCAAGCAACTACAAAATCTTTGTTCAGCTCTAAATAAGACCACAGGGTGTTCATCAGGATGTGGGCTGGAGGAAGCACCAACTTCTCCCGTGTATGGCAAAGTGAGGAGATGGTGAAAGAGGCTACAGCCTTCTCAAGCAGCAGCTTTTCAGCTTTCCATCTACATCCCTCCCTCCCACTGCAAAAACGCTGCTTGGCAAACAAATGTAGACCAGGGTGAGTGGTACTCACGATTTTCCAGCATCCTCCTTACTGGAGGATGGCGAGAAGCTGCTGTCCCAGCTACTTCAGCCGGTAGGAAAATCCAGAGACGGACACAATGAGTGATGGCTGCCCGATTTGGCTTTTCCAGCGTTGGAGTCTCCCCGTATTCCCCGTGGAGCGAGAGTGGCACCTGGTGGTCACATCGCCCTCGCACTAGCCAGACGGATTTTTTTATTAATATTTTTTTGAATGCTTGGTACAAGGAAAATTAAGGAGGAGCACTTGGTATGAAGCAATCCTGATTAACTAGATCAGTGACAACCGCTGGCTGCAATTAGTCCTGCAACTCATTATTTTCCAACGCCCCTTGTCATTCAAGTAGTGCCAATTGACAATTGTTGTTGCAACACACCCACTGCACGAGCCTCCCTGCCCGCTCATTATGCTCCTGTGAGTGGAAAGGAAGGAATGAGGACCTGTCCCAGCTGGCTGAAAACATGTTTTTCTTTTCTTTTTTTTTTNTTTTTTTTTTTTTTTTTTTTTTTTTTTTTTTTTTTCCCATGGCTTCTTAAAAAATATTCAGGGCTTTCTATGCAGGCAGAAATAAAATAAGTCTGTTTCCAATCAGCTACCAAATGCACATCCCCAGAGATGCTCAGGGCCACATGTGCCTTGGAAGAAAATATTGTTATTCTCCTTCTGTCTGTCATTGAGGCATTCTGTGCCTTGGAAGGACATGACTTCTGTATACCCCTGCACTCTGCAAACCCTGTGAATAATAGATGTGCTCTGAGGCAGAACTTCTGCGAAGGCTGCTCCTGACATCGTTAACTTGTCTGGCAAGCTGAATTTTTGGTGCAGAAGGGCTCTTTCTGAGAGATGAACAGAAAAACAAGCCCATACAAAGCACTGAACCTAAGACAACCTGTTTCCATTTAATTCAGATCTTGTGCCTGAGTGATTTTTGTATGACTGAAGGGTGAGTGCTTCATTAGAGATCAGATTCTGATGGATTGTCTGTCCCTTTACTTCTGACAAACAAACCCCCATTGCAAGTTTTTATGTAGCTGGGCCTCTCTCTCTCTCTCTCCTGGGCAGTGTCTTTGCTGTCTAAGACCAGCTTACTCAAACTCCTGCCTTTCTCTGTTTGAGACTTTCTTTTTCCCCAGCTGCACCTTTCCAAAAATTCACAGGAGCACACGGTCTCAGAGATGAGTACCTCTCTGCAGGCTTGGAAGGATCTGCCCAACGTGTTCAGCAGTCACCAGGATGGGCAGCGAAGGATGCATACGCTGGTGTGGGCACACGGTGTGACAGCATGAGCTGCACTTCCTTAGGAAAAGAGACTACAAGGTGTGGGACTGCATGAAACAAAATCCATCTCTCCATAGCGGTTTTTCTGCAAAGAAATTAGAACAGCAAAGATGAGGCAATTACACAACAAATGCCACAGTGCAGAAGCCACCGGGGCTGGCTTTGCTATGGGCCAGGGTCACCTTCCCAAGCACCATAACTACACTCAGAGAGGGATGTCCACCTGTGTGGCACTGCTCCAACACAGGCAGCAACTGGAGAAAAGGCGACTTTATGTGAACACTGCTATCAATTTTAATAAAGAGTGGAATCTGCAGTTACAACCTGAGGATGGCTTCTTTGGCTTTTTAACCAGAGACACCCTCAAGGTAACAGAATTTTGTAGTACATGATGTATCTCGGATGTATCCTGGAAGGTCCATCTGATGTAGAAAGCAACAAAGTGCCAGCACCCTTCCCACCAGCAGGTTTTTTCTCCTGTTCTACTCCAAGGGTTGCATACCGATGCAAGGGCAGAGGTTGTGGAAGAAAGAGCAAAATTAGGGGAGAGAGGTGGTAGGCAAAGTGCTCAATCACCGGGAACAAGTGCTAAGAATACAGTCATTAAAAGGCAACAACGTAGAAGTGCAAGATGAAAAGAAAAACAGCTTTGAAGGACAAAGATTTTTCTCTTTCTTGTTTCTCCTTGAGATGTGCCCGTAGATGGCAGAGGAGCATTAATATTCTTGCCCCATCTTCTGCAGAAATATAGAGCTTGCTCTCAGCCTGCTCTCTTCCCCTCCTTGTTTTCCATCATATCCTCATCATCATAGAATCATAGAATGGCTTGGGTTGGAAGGCACATAAAAGATCCTCTAGTTCCAATCCCCTGCCATGAGCAGGGACTCTTTCCTCTATACCAGGTTGCTCCAAGCACCATCCAACCTGGCATTGAACAGTCTCAGGGATGGGGCATCCACAACTTCTCTGAGCAACCTGTTCCAGTGCTTCATCACCCTAACAGTAAAGAATTTCTTACTAATTTCTAATCTTACCCCAACCCAAATCCCCCTTGTCCTGTCACAACATGCCCTTTTATAAAGTTTTTCTCCATCTTTCTTGTCAACTCTCTGCAGATACTAGAAGACCACAATTAGGTCACCTCAGAGTACACTCTTCTCCAGGATGAACAATCCCAATTCTTTTAGCATTTTCTCATACAAGAGGTGCTCCGTTCCTCTAATCATCTTAGTGCTCCTTCTCTGGGCTTGCTCCAACCAGTGAGGAAGGGGGAAAAGCACTGCCAACCCCCCAACCACAGTCAAGTTCTGTGCAGCTGAGCTGGACCGGGTCTCGTCGCTGGTTCAAAGATCTGCTTACGCAGAGGAGCAGAGCAAGGGCAAGCCACAGCATGAGCTCAAACTGCTGTTGTCACACCAGTGCAATGCCCAGGGTCAACCTCTTTTTCTGACACACAGGGATTTTTCTGGTTTAGCTTATGTCATGCTAAAATGAGTTTAAAACAAGTGAAAAAAACAGTTCTGCCTTTATTCCGCAACAAAAGCACCCACTCAGGCCACCAGCCCAGTGGAGGACTGAATTAGATTTACCAGTAATTGTGACATTTCTGCCCAGAATCACTCGGTGGGGATCTGTACTGTGTTTTGTGAGGTCTGTGCAGAACTAGGAGGAACAGTACAACCAGGGCCTGTTTTGACATCCATGTCACATGCTCCTGCAACTGTTCTAGCACTGCTCTTACAAACAGGGAAATACTACTGCCTTTCTCCATCCCAACATCTCACAGGCCATAGCTGCCCTTGGAGTTCAAGAGGTTCAATGGTGTTGCTTCTGGGAAGGGATGTGGCTATGAGACACGTTCCTGCCTCGTGGCTGGAGCCATGTAATGTCTTTTGCAGGCTGAAGGTTTGCAGCACAGGAGTGGTTACAGACATGGCAGTAAAAAAAGGAGAAGTATCAACTTTGTGTGAAATACATTGCAGGGTTCAAATAAAGCCATAGGGTTAATATAGGACTGGAAAACACCATCTGGAACTGACTTTATTTGATAATTTTTCTGTCTTGAAAGAGAATAAAAGGAGAAATAAGCAAGAGTGCCCTCAGCCTGAAAAAGGTAAAAGGATGGGAAGAAAGCAAATGAACATTAACCTGTAAATAATACTAAGTATTAATGATAATTAAAAAAAAAACAAAAAACAAAAACAACCAGAAGCACATTGTAAAAATGACACTAAATAGCAAAGCTGCCTAGAGACAGCAGGATACAGCCCTTTCATCTCCTGGTCTGCATTTGATAGTCATAACTTTCATGGAAAAAAAGGCTCAAGTACTTGACAGACTCGGGAGAAAACCTGTTTGGTGCTTGGTGAGACACAAGTCCCTGCCAGAGGCACATGGCAACGTGAACTGCTCCTCTGGAAGGAGCCATCACTTCTGTGGTGGGAGAAGATAATGCACCCTGAAACAACAGGACACAGAAACATCACACTGACAAATCCTCTTGATGCAGCAAACCAAGGGATTTCAGTATCAAGGGAAACCATTTACAGGAGAAAAGCTCCTGTAACCATTTGTGTCATATAAGTAGAGAACTGCTATCGTTCAGGAGAGCTTTACAATGAGGGAAGTTAAACACTAGGTCCCAGGAAAAAATGACAGATTTGGAATGTACTTCCACAAAGATGATCAGGGTCAACCTCTTTTTCTGATACACAGGGATTTTTCTTGTTGTTCCCACTATTAAGCTGTTCCCACTGTACATTCATACACAAGATAAAAACACTCGGTGCCAGGTACAGTCTCTGCAGTACAATGTGGCATTTTTCCTTTGAAACAAGACTTATTTGGCAAGATTTATTAACCAATTGCTGAAGTCACACATGCAAGTACCTGTAGACCTCAGACAGCACCAACTACACGGTGAAATCTCAGAACCACACCGAGTGTGCAGCAGCCAGGGAGAGCTTGGGGCTGCCGCAGGACAGGCCCAAAACTCACACTGACATCAGGTAGAACCAAAAAAAAAAGGGCAGGTGGATACATGCACAGACCCAGACATCTTAACAGTTCCTCTCCTAAATGACTGCACTATTTGTGGAAACATGTGAAAACAGAATTGCAAAATGAATGATGGCTATTCCTCCTGGTTGTCAGTGGGACCGAGCCACAAGACCCATGGTTTAGTGGCTATTCTGTCAAGCAGGGCAGGGAGAGAAGCTGGGTTCCTGCAGGACAGTGTGGTCCCTGTATTGTAGGGAAGGAACAAGCACAGCAACATCTTGACACCTTGTAAAGTCATTTGCATTCATTTGCATGAACATGAAATCTCTGCAGACCCCCAGACCTTGCACACTGTGTTAAGAAGCTACCACCAGCTGTAACCATCTTGCAGCAAAAAGGTATCATTTCGATGAAATACTAATTGCAGAGCACATCCTACTAGGGCTCCTGAGGGAGGAGTGAAAAGCTGTGGGGAGGACTGCACACGCAGTTCATTTGCATCAGTTGTCCTTATTATTTCTCCAGGTTCTCTTTTCTTTCTTCAATATCAATTATGGCTCATGCTGTGACAACTGTGGGGTGTAAAGGGAGTGATGGGAAGGCACGTTGAGTGACTGGCAGACATTTCAGCAGGTTTAACTTACCCCACTGCATCTCATTTTCCCCCTAATTCCTTGTTTCTTCCTAATTTCCTTTTTCTCCCCGCTAAATCCTAAGTAGGATATGCTCAGGAATACATTGCATCTAGGCAAAAAAACTGACAGAAACAAATTTCTGCTTTCTTTGCATAAATAACCCTGTTGATCTCCTCCACAGACAATGCACAAATAGCTGTGGGTATCCAGAGCTTTCGCCCGTGTTTGGGAAGGTCCCAAACAGGAGGTGTAGTCCTGACTGCTTACTCTGCGCACGTTTTTTGTGGTGACATGCAAGGGGAAACAATGCTTCCAAATTGTTCGAGGCTTCAAACAGGTTAACACAGGTCTCATGTCAGCTGCTTTGGAGATCACCTAGAACCAATTTAACTCAAAAAACGCCCCCCAGGATTTCATTTAACACACTCCTCTCTTGGAGAGTTAATTTTCACCTGAAAAGGTCACGAAGCAGCAGAAGTTTGAAATCTGGTAGCACCACCAAAGCCTGGCAGGTTTATACTCAAATTGCTGCAGGAAACGTCCTCCTCCCCGTTTTTAATGTGGTAAACTTGGTTTCCAAGCAAGGTCTGCCCATAGTGCCCAAGTATTTCTCTATGCACATACAGCCATTTGGTCATGATTTGGACATACATCAGCAGAAAGACTCGCAAAGCGCTCACTCCAGAGCAAATTCCCTTCCCTCCCGTGCTGCCTTGCCATCGGACTGGCCAGCTGGGGAAGAAATGAACTTCGGAAATGCAAATTGATTAAATCAGTTTCAGAAAAATAATCACCATAGATCTAAGGTTTACCTAGGTAGTTCAAATAGCATCTGAGTTAGCATCAACCTAGATCTAGACACTATGCATACCAACACCATGCTCCTGGAAATATTGGCTCGTGTTTCTTGGTAAGAGAATAGGCTTGGTATTCAGTACAGACTGCAGAAAATGGAAACCTCAAAATATTTTAAATAGAAAAGGCCTTTTTGAAGGATGAAATACTTAGAATTGCAAGTGGCAGTGTTTTAAACTGATCCTCTTTCCATAAATTTGACTGCAATTTTGCCAGCTGCCTTTGCTAACAAAGGTTTTCAGGTGTACAAACCCAGTCATGAGATTGGGGGCTCTGTCTCCTCGTTTGTCAATCATCTGACTTAGCTCATAACATTGAAGTCTTGATTTGAACAGCATGGAAAAGAACAAAAGCTTTAGGAAAAAACTTTCACCTTGTTCAAAATCTACATGCTTTTAGAAAGAAAAATCATCACAATTGTTGAAACTCTGAGTGTTGAGAAAAAGAATGGCTTTTTTGAGCAGAATTTCAAAGGTTTCAATAATTTAAAAAGTGTTACAAAAGGCTGGTTGGGGGTTTTTTAGAAAGTCATTTTGACATTAAAGAATAACAATTGTTACATGCTTCATTGCAATTCCTATGTACGTTTTTTCCGTTTAGAAAGAAATCTCGACCTCAGCTCACAGGGGACAGCTCATATAAAGCCCAAACGTGTAGTGCAGCACACACCAAGGCTGGAAAACCTGTTCACCAGCAGGCTTAGTCCCTGGGGCTTTACAGGCCCCTCTGGAAGCCTCCCTCGTGGGATCCCTGCTGTCTCACAGGCATCCTCTTGACTCTTTTCTTGAGACCAGCAGAAACTTAGTTACCTTTGAAAACTCTTGCTTTCTGGTTGAAGTTAGGCAACAGTCAGGAAGCTGATGGAAGAAGAGACACTTCTCATGGAGCTTGCATGTCCTTAGGGAAAAGGGACCAAAAGCATATACCAGAAGCAGGTTTTCAAAAGATGGGATTGGCTACTGGTTGTTGTAAGGACTGAGAGTGAGGAAGTTTTGCTATATAATCCTATCGCCTGTGTAATCCCCCTCACTTTACAATACTTGGTTCCTACATAAGAAAAATAATCCCCCCAAATAGAAAGCTACTAGTCAGGAAGGATCAGAATCACTTTTATCACTTTATGTGCTTTATGATGAATCTGTCTTTCCCAATGCCTGTGCAGAGAAAACTACAGCAGGGACTCGAATGAAGTGCTGCACACATCATTAAAGGAAGGAGCTGCTTTCCCTTCTGTATTGCATGGATGAGGATGTGCCCAGAGAGGCCGGGCACTGTGCTGCCAGGGATCCCATGCTAAATGCTGCAGCAGCTGTCTCTGCTCAGGAAGCCAGGGCTGAGGGCTACTTCAGTTGCATTAATGAGTGGTATCTCACCATTAATAGTTTTGCTATAGTTAATCGCATCCTTCCATGGCTGTGTTATACATATGTATATATTGCTTCAGCAGTCAGCAGTGAGGGCTCCGTCTGTCTCATTCCAGCATTGCTTATGTCAGGGAAGGAGAGGAAGTGCCTCTGTGCATGGGTGTGCAGCTCTACCTGTTCACACACCAGCATCTTCTCACGTTTTACTCTTGCACATTCCCATCTTACTCTGCTCTGAGCGCTCCCAGCTGGGAGAAGCTGTTCTGCTTTGCTTCTCATGAAATGTATTTACAAATCGTCACTGTTTATCTCAGAGGTGGCCAGGACACTCATTTTGGTACCAGGGGCTTCAGGCCCTGCTTGCTGACAGCCTATTCCTCCCCACAGAGGGTGTCCCTCAGGAAGCAGCTGACACACTGGAACAGGCAGGTTTTCCAGGCGTTACTGCGTGCTGTGCTATCTGTTCGGGTTTTCTCTGAGCTGTTCCTTGTAAGCTGAGGTGGACATTTCTTTCTAAACAGAAAAATCTTAAGTAGGGATTATAACAAAACACGTAGGAATTGTTACTCTTTTGTATAAAAATTACATTCTTCCAAGAAAAACCCAACCAGCTTTTCATAACAATTTTTAAATTCTTGGAACTTTTGATATTCTACACACACACACACACACACACACACAGAGTTGTTTTTTCTCAACACTCAAGAATTTCAACAACTGTGATGATTTTCCATTCAAAAAGCATGCAGATGTTGAACAAGGTGAAAGTTTTCTCCTAGAACTTGCATTCTTTTCCACGCTGCTCAAACCGAGACTTGAATGTTACGAGCTAAGCCAGATGAATGAGGCGACAGAGGCCCTGATCTCCCGGCTGGGTCTGTGCGCCTCAGCTCCGCAGCCCTGGCAGCCCCAGCGGGGGCTCCGGGCCGGCGCCGTTCCCTGCTCCCGGCGGGGTGGAGGAGCGGGGCGCTGCTGGCCCGCGTCGCTGCCCCGCCGGGCGCCGCGTGACGCGCTCCAGAGGCGCTCCCNGCTGCCCAGGGAGGTTGTGGAGTCTCCCTCTGGAGGCATTCCACACCCTCCTGGCCGCGTTCCTGTGTCACCTCCTCCAGGTGACCCTGCCTTGGCAGGGGGGTTGGACAGATGATCTCGGGAGGTCCCTTCTAACCCTGTCTATCCTGTGATTCTGACCCAGGGCCCGCTGCCGGGGCTGCCCATAGCAGAAGGAATGCTCGTGGCAGTCCCACCGCTCCGGGGTTATCTGACACGGCTTAACCTGCCAGCCATGACCCATGGCCCTGCACGTAAAGCACTACAGACTTTGAAACGTAAAGTAGCAGGAAGAAATTCTTTACCGTGAGGGTGGTGAGGCACTGGAACAGGTTGCCTGGAGAAGCTGTGGATACCTCATCCCTGGCAGTGTTCAAGACCAGGCTGGATGGGGCTCGGAGCAACCTGGTCTAGTGGGAGGTGTCCCTGCCCATGGCAGGGGTGTGGGAACTAGATGATCTTTAAGGTTCCTTCCAAACCAAACCATTCCATGATTCTAGGTGCTCAGCTGGGTTTATGGGACAAGCTTCTAGCATTTTTGAAAGGGTGATGTTCTGTTAAAAAAAAATCAAAATCCCTCCTTCCTTTTGGCCATGCTGGGTACAGGCAAGGAGCTCTCCCTGCACAGTGTGATGGGAAGATGGGAGCTTTCACCCAGCACTGCACATCTACAGCTGACACCTTCGTACACCCCACAGGGCAGTTTCTTCCCTGCCAGGGTTATTAAATACCATTCTATCAGCTTGGCTTTAGTGTAGGCTTGGAAACACGAGCTTGTGGTCATTAAAGCTGTTGATGTACAGATCTGTGCAACTGGAAGGATGCTTGGAGGAGCAGAGCATCAGCTGATGCCACCTAAAGATGACTTGAAGGTTCTCTTGGGGTAACTGGCAGGAAATGAAATATGTTAGAGTGTATGAAGAAGTTCCAAAAACTTGTCATTAATAAACCCCCCCACAGTCAGATACTTGGTGTCTCATGGGACTACCAGCCTGGCAGCTGAGGCCTGCTCCTGTAAAACATGAGGCACTTACACCTACCCCTCCACTGAATGTGCTGAGAGCCCAGCACCTTGCAGGATTAGACCTTGGAGGCAGGGAGAAGGGCAGTAGAAATGTGTGCTTATCTTTGAATAAAAGCAAGCTTCTTACGCTCTCCCGGCTCTCAGGTCGATTTCCAGGTTACCCATAAGCACCTCTTGTCCCACTGCAGGTTGGCTGTTCAGGAGCAGGCAATCAAAGGCCAGTCAAAGTTCTCTAGCCAAAGTTCTCTAGCCGGCCTTTGACCGATTGCTATGTTCCCTGCCGACACCGGGTGGCTTCACTCCCTTGCTTCCAGCTGGAAGATCACGGATGCTAGGGAGTGAGGGACTGTGGGAAGGTTGGAGCTGATTCCTATTAATTGCTCTTAGATAGTACCACTTGGGCTTAAAAGAAGTGGCCTGTAATCAGAGTGCTTTGGATCCTAAAGTAAAAACTTCCCTCTAGTTTTACTTTTTAAAGGTTTGTTAATCTTCAGCCAAAAGCTGTTAAGAAATGGGATGTGTAACAAGCACAGAGAGGGTATTACACTGGTAATTAGAAGAAGGACCAAATCTCTTGAGCCACTAAAGCATCTACTATGTTTTTTCCCCTCTTCCCAGCAGTGCCTGATGCAGTTGCACAGGGGGTGTAACTTAGAGTTTCCTGCTTCCAGAACCAGAGCTAACACTGCTGTTTCTGTGCGATCTCTGTTGCCCTTTTTGGGTGGTGCCTGATGATTTTATACAGTTCCTTGCGGCTATTCAGGGCAGGTCAGGTCCAAGAAAATACAACGGGCAATAAAGGAAAAATTAGTTGGGTTTTTATTTTTCTTTTTTTTTTAATTTTTTTTTTTTTTATGACACTGCAGTGAGAGTACTTGAGTCTATCCAGATATTTCCTTGGGGCTGCCCTGCAATCGCTTGTCCTCATCTGTAGCTTCAGTCTTTGACTTGACTGGACTTTGGTGCAAATAACTTGATGCATCTATGTAAACCTTTTTCTAGTGAAATTAGTTAAATAGGGGACATTTTATGAGGCAGGAAGATGACTCTGTTGATGGAGTAAACAGTGTGGCTTTGCCAGGCTGCTGCCACTTATGAACACACACAAAAATTGATTGGTGTTCTGATAAGTGCTGTTTTTCTGTGTAAGCCTCCAACTGCTTCATTTTTTTGCAACCTTTTTCCTATATCTATTAGGACATGTTAGAAGAGAGTGATGTGTCTCAGAGGGAGTATTAATGTGTACATGTGTATGTTTCAAATAAAAATTATAGCTTCAAGAGGGTAGTCGTAAGAAATACGCAAAGCTGTGAGGCTGCATAGGTTTGAGTTTTATTTTTGTTGTTGTTAAGCAGATAGTCTTCCTTAAAGCGTGGTGGTTTAGATTGTGGGGGGGATTTTTTTGCTTCTGTAATGCTAGGGAAGGACCCACAAACTGGCTAATAAATAGGAGAGGATACTGAGTGTATTTAGTCAGGTGAGAAATTACGTTTATAACATTCAATAACCCATTATTCTCTTTTTCATAAATAGTAATATTTGATATTGCTTGTAAGAAAAAGTGATACTTGACTTCTAAAAGAATGTTTCTATTTGCAAAAACCTGAATAAGCTCACTGAAGGAGACATATGCCTTGACTTAAAAATACCCAAGAATGTTGCAGATGAGTGATGAGATGGCACAAAACATTGTAAAATACCAGGGATGGTATTTTATGATTGGGTAGTCTTATTAGTGCGTGAGGACAGGACCCAAAGCTCACCATCTTGTAGACTTCTTTACCCTTACTATTTTCCCGGATCCTGCATAGTAGCATTTCAGTCCTACAACATCACAAAAAGCTGCGAAGGACTTGACACCAGGTAGGCACATCTTTTGGAGTGAATGAGACCACACCAGTCAGTTCCCTCCTTCATGGCACGCCTCAGCCAAAGGCCCTTCAGATTGTCCAGTGGGGAGCACATCAGCAATCCTGTCACTGCCCACTTGGACAAAAGTCAAGCTGACATTTCTTCAGCACTGCTGTATTCACTGCAGCATTGGGTATGTGTGCTACTCTTGAGAAAGGAGTACTCCACTTTCTGTGCACAGCTAGAAATTGTCAGCTGCTTAGGCCAGACTACTATGAGATTGGATGTGAATCCACTCTCTGGAGGCCAAGACTTTTATCAGTAGTGCTCTCTGCCCAGCCTCTCTTCCCTTTGTCCCAAGGCTGCTGTTTCTCATGGGGAGGTGGAAATGGCTGACTTCAGCCCCTCATGAGATGGGAGATGGAATAGGTCCCACCTGTCTGTTCATCCTTCTGTGTCTCCAGCTGGGTATGTGTACTACTGTCTCCTTGCTGCCCCTTTCATGCCAAGAATAGCCAACAGCCCTTCTGTTAAGTGGAAGTTGATTCTCTGCATTGCTTTCATTTGCAGGATTTTAAGCTCGAGTTTGGCCATCATCAAGGCAGGATAAGTTCTGTCTGGCATGGAGGTACAGCTACCATTGCTCAGAGCCCCGGAGATGAAGTGTGGGGAATAGTATGGAAAATGAAGACTTGCAATTTAAGTTCGCTGGATAAGTAGGTGACTTAACTTTTGGTGTCTTTTACTACTTTAGAGAGCGATTGAAAAGTAGTTAATTTTTGGTAAAGAGCTGTGTGGAAGCTTTGGTATTGGAATCAAGAAGATGCTTTCGATTTTAATACATGAATTCTATTTCACAGTATGTATATTGACTTCTGACACTTCTGTGATTAAAATAGCCTTGTTTTCAAGCTAAAGCTACTTTTAGGGGTATTTTAACAATCTGTGGACCTTGATTTGAAGTCAATATACTGGTCAGGCTCCTTTTTTTTTTTTTAACCTGTCTTCCCAATTTCCGGTCTCTTACAAGAGTCAGAAATCTGTATTTGTCCATTGGCGTTTTCCCCATTACTTTAGGGAGGATTTCTTTTGAGACTGACATCAGTTTCTGTATACATTTGTATACATCTGTAGACTCCAGTTGTAGCAGAAAACGAAGGGATGATGCCAAGACTGCAGAAGAGAGATCTTTAATACAGGCAAAGGGACCTTTTCAGGAGGTTATTTAACATGTCTTCTCTTCCAAGGATTTAAACTTCTGTGAGCTTGAGGAACATTCAAGCAGGGAGCTGGGGTGTTATTGTTTCCCCCTTTGAAAGGGAGAGCCTGACTGCACCTTTACAGTGCATGGTGTAGAATGTTCTACCTGTGCCTGGTAATTGAGAGAAGTTCAAGGCACCCTGAGCAAGTTGTTCCCAGGCTGAAGTCTGAAAGACCACCTGGTTAAAAAAGGCAAGGAATAGCATGACTTCTTGCATGGTCTAAGACAGGACTTAGAATGTAATCTCCAAAACTTTGTCTGCTGCCATGTGCTTGTTGCAGCTTTTGAGATGTGCCTGCACAGCATGGCGCTACTGGTACACAAAGATTGTTTGTTCAGAGCAGTTCATCACCGTCAACTCCACTAGAAATCTGGGCTAGTGAGGACAAGGGAGCAGGGCATAGTAAACCCGGTGAAAGCACTGTTCTCCTGCCTCTAGTACTGTTGCAATTTCACTGTGTAAACATGTCCTTATGACCCTGGCCACTAAACTTTGTCACAAGATCTTTTTGTTGCCTGTGGTGAACCTGAAATACAACAGAAACTGTTGCCTAAATTCT
The DNA here is from genome assembly GCA_013400655.1 of Mystacornis crossleyi. Lineage (NCBI taxonomy): Eukaryota > Metazoa > Chordata > Aves > Passeriformes > Timaliidae > Mystacornis > Mystacornis crossleyi. The sequence goes on from VYZQ01008435.1 coordinate 71,051, forward strand.
GTTAGCAGGTTATGGGAATGGCCGCCCTCAGAACTCCTGCCCTGGCTGGGAGCATTAGTCTCAAGCAAGAGGGCATCTAGTCGGCATGCTTGTGGCTGGGGACAGCTTCACATGTCCCTGCTTTAGGATCTCCTGAGTTCCCCTGCTCTTGCTTGCAGTAGCACTTAAACGTCCTGACCCCCTTCTGCTGACCTTTACTGAAATCTCCTGATTTACCATGTTTTCCTGAAGCATAAACTTCCTAAGTGTGATGATCCTGTCTGACAGCCTCTGCTTTTGTGTTTCCCCTTCATGGAGACAGTATTTTGTAATTTGACTTCCATAATTGTTTACACACTGTTTACAGCTGACATAGTGTAGGATTGCAGATTCCTGGCATTTGTTTGACAGAGGATAAACTTTACTGCTTGCTAAGGTGCTAGAGACTCGAGTGCTGTAACGTCACCAAAAACTGCAGCATGGACACTAGTACTACAGATTACTTTTTCCCAGCTGCCTCATTGATGGTGAATTGGAAATGGAAGGAAATGGGATGTGTTCTTGGCTTTTATAATGATAGTCTACAGTGCTCTTCTAAGAATTGCTCCCAGCCAACTCAAATGGTCTTGCGGGTGTTCCTGCTGAAGGTCTTGGGATCCTTTGGCTGCATGCAAGCTGATATATTTGTAGGTTCTCAACCAGGTTTTTTCTAGAAATTACCATGTATTAAAAAAAAAAGCCCACCTTTTTTTTACCCTTCCTAATGTGGGTAGTCTGTGCTTGGTTATCCAGAAGTAGAGGAGGGAATATATAATTGATGCTGCATGTAATTAGTTGAAATACTAATAAAACAATGTAATATATAGAAAACAAATATGGGAGGGGAACCTTTTGCTTAGATGGCTGAACTCTTTGACTTCAAATTCCTATTTGGTGCTGTCTCACAGCCACTTTTATGGGGTTTTTTGTCCTCTCTACTTTACAAATCTGTAAGTTACAGACTAAATGATGACTTTGCCTCATAGAGTCTAGAAATGGATGTTACTGAACAGTTTTCTTGCTCTCACACAACCACGTGACTTATTTTGCAGTCTGTTGGCCTTGAATCTGCAGTTAGCTTCCAGTCTGTACTTGCACTTAACCTAGTTACTCACCTAACATGGCCCACTTTAAGTATATTAAATAACTTGAAATGGTAGTGAGTCTTTGAAAAAAAGATTAGTTGTCTAATTTATATTGGACAAGCAGGGTTAAAACCATGTTATGACTTGTAGCTAAAGTACATCTAAAGTTAATTGTGCTAGAAATTCTCTTCTGGGCTTAAGCTTCTTGTTTACTTCTTAGTATTTCCTCAGATTTTTATTGGTGGCTAAATGCCAGTGGTTAAGGACAATAAGTAGCCTTGGTTTTGAGTTGGTTTTTTCCTAAGCATTATTTTGCTAATAAAAAAATAAACAAAATGTTTTTTTGCCCTGACCTAGCTCATTGTTGCTGTGTATGTCTTGTGCAAGTTAAAAGGTGTCTTGGATTATTCACTGGAAAGTGCATTGCACAAGTTGTGCAAGTTTCCCCTTATTAAAATGTAACACAATGGGCAAGATAAAACTTTGCAATTGTTTCTTTATCTGAGTGGCAGGTAATGAACATGTGTCTGGCTCATTAATTCTGATAATCTTGCTTGTGTTTCTCTTTCAGACTACCTGTCTTCCACAGTAATTGGTTTAGGAGTATTCTCTTTCTAACTTTTCAAGTTAACCACGAGTCATCATTTCTTACAGAGCTGAAATGATAAAACTGAATGCTGCTGCTTCTCTAGAAACTTTTTTTTTTAATATGAAACAAGTCTGTACAAAAAGTACTGAAATATGTTTTGCTTTCTTTGTTTTTCTTTAAGTATATTAATAGCACAGACCAGTGTCCTGCCTTGAATTCTGTTGTAATAAATCCATATGTTTAATTGCACAGCTGGTTTGAAAGATGCATTGGTTATTTGACATGAAAGGAATATATGTCCTTTACAGGCAAGAGGGAGTTGAGGATGGCATTTATGTCCCAATAGAAGTTAATGTCCACACACAAGCAGGAAAGGTACTGACCTGTCGAAGCTACCAGATGAAGGACTATGTCCCTGGTCCCCCTTCTCCACAGTATAAAAAGGTAGGTGTTGCATCACTTTAAATTTGGAAGAGTGTACAGAAATTTATAGTGCAGTACTTCTGTGCTATTTAGTAAGTACTTTACAGTGGATGGAAGGCATGACTACCGTAAAGCTATAACAGTCCTTGTGCAGTGAACTACTGCAATGCTGCTCACAGAAGATTGCTAGCTCTTACAGGCCTACTAAATCAGTTTGGGGTTTTTGGTTTAGTTATGCCTTACATGAAGCCCCTATTTAACTTGTGAATTAGTTATGATTGGCACAAGGATGTCTGGAGGATGTTGTTCACATATATGTGGCAATTCCCTGTTTGAAAAATTAATGTACTCCACTAAAAGGACAGAGGGAAGCTTCTGTGGGGAAAATACAGCACCTGGCTTGTAGTTTCAAGGACGTGGATTATCCTTACTGTCTTGGGAAGTACCTGCTATCACTTAACCCAGGAGTCCACCTGCCGCCTTTTGCCAGACGCATCATCAGTACATCACAGGACTCCAGCAGCATTGCAGAGCACTGCAGGGTTCCCCCTTGATGGCTGGTGAGGCAGGAGTGTTTCAACACTGTTCTGCAACACTGACTCTGTAGAGACACATGATCCAGTCACGCAGCAGGCCTGACCTGCTTAGCTTGTGAGATCTGGTGCAGGCCCAGGCTGGCGTGGTGTGGCTGTGTGTCTGAGCGGTGCAGCTGTTAGTGCTGCTACACAGACTTCACTGCAGCTGGCTTCTCCTACCTGAGGTAAAGAAACCGGGCGTGAGCCTGTGAGATCCCAAGTGCGCCGCCTTCTCTAAACTGAGGAGCTCGCTCCTATGAATTGATTTCCAGGAGCACAGCTAAGGCCAGCTGCTGTGGGACTGCTGAAGAGAGGGCTTGCTTAGAAAGCAGGCTCTGCTATTCCACAGCCTCCTCCCTGCCACCCCAGCTCGTGGCAAGGTAGATCTTTCGGGCTTTTCAGGGAGTTAATATGTAGTCTGCTGCTGTGTGTTAGCTCTCATTGGTATGCTGTAAGTGCAGACCTCCAATAATGGCAGCTTTATCATTCCCTCCTGGTCCTGTCAGGAGCAGTTGTTAGTTCTGTTCTTCTCCTATGCCCTCAGCTTTTTTTTGGTTTAAGTTAACCAGGCAGGAGAGCTAAAAACTTAAAAGGTAACTATATCAGCACACAGTGATTGAACTATATCCATCTACTGTTATGTACTTTTTGTGGCAAAATTCATTCTTTCTAGACACCTCATCCTTGAAGTGCATGCTGTTAAATGCATGAAAGCATATTTAGAATATTCGTTTCTATATGTAAGCTTGCTGGTGTCTTCTTGAAGCCGTGTTTCTACAAAGTCCTCCTTTCCTCTCACTGTTGCATCTTTTCTTCCACACCAGTACTTCAGTTTATTTTGTATATGGAAGGAAAGCTGCAGTTACAAACTAAGGAATCTGTGCTTTTTCACTAAATTAAGTGTCTGTTTCTGTTACTCCTGTACCCTGTCTAGGTACTTGTTGTTGTCCTTTGGATTTCAACAGCTTAGTTTTAAAAATAACTACTTTTTAAACCTTTAGCCAGCTTTAGTGTCACACCTGAGTGAGAAGCAGCTTATATTATTGAAGTTATCATCCTCTCTGGAAGAAAGAATGGAATAACTGAATAACAGCTTAATTATAGAGTCTCGTGCACTTTAGTAACACACCATGATCTTAGGGGTAGTTAAAAACCTTTTCAGGCTGTTCTGGTCTTCAGTGGTCTCCCAGAAGCCTTTGGCTATCCTTGGGTACAAATAGCGCTGTTTGAGATTAATTCTCTGGGTAACTTAAATGGTTCTTCCTACTCAAGTGATTGTTTGGAGGAGTCTTTCCTTTCTATTACTGAAGGCCTTTTTTTTTCCCTTTTAATTATAGGTTATCTGCATGGGTGCAAAACAGAATGGCTTGCCAGCTGATTATCAGGAGAAATTAGAAGCTATTGAAACTAATAACTATGCAGGACCGGTGCCAATCATGGAAGAGATTGAAGCTTCTATTAAAACAGAGAAAATAAATTCTGCATAGAATACCTCTGCATTTGCTTGGCCATTCACCTTGATTTAGATACCTCTTCTCACTGTGCTGATCAGCAGTTTCATTATTTATCAAGAAAAAATGAGTTTGCTGTGCGTCAACAGTAAACCATTAGACATAATTTGCAGTCTGAAGACACACTGACATTGATGATTTCTCTTTGTATGTATAGCTTGAGTACATGCTGAAGGTTTTGCAGATCTAGAAATTAGTTTTCTGTAAGTGTCATGCAGCGCTGCATGCAAATTTGTGCTTCATGTCCAGTTTACTGACTTTTTTAAAAGAAAAAAGGCCATCTTCATGAGTTTTGTCACCTGTTGCTTTCTGAGGAATAAGGGCTGCAGGATCAGGCCTTCTGTTTTTAAAAGTTGTATGCATGACTAGATTTGTTAGATGCAAAGTAAACTCAAAACTCTAAGGCTAAGCCTTTTTCTCTGCTACTCTTCACAAGGGTTTAAAGCCCAACCTATCTGATGCTGTGGAGTTCCTGTTCCTGTTTATACAGTTAACAAAGAAAGAAAAATAGTATTTTTTTACTCCTTACATGTTTTTAAGTGTAAGTCCAAAAGGCAGCCTAAGCCTGAAGACAACATTCAGCAAAGCATCTCATTCAAACCATCGTAGCTTCCTCCTTTCAATGTCTAGTGATTGTCATAGGTGAACTAGTTAATTATAACCAAGAGATTTTTAAAGAATTCAATTTAGTTTGATATTTCCAAGGGTTTTTTTAATTACCTTTTTGACGGGCTTGTTTGCCTGTCTGGGCCTTGGTCTCATGTTGAGTGAAATCAGAAAGTTTCCTTTGAATCCTAGCACATTTATTCTATGGTTTTGTTTGTCTGTTAAACCCTAAATGAATGGACTTGGCCTCTTGGATTTTTTTTTTTGTTTGTTTTTTTCTCCCCACAGCTTTGACAGTCCAATGCAAAACTGGAAGCTTTTATAATACACAGAGTATTTATTTTCATGGTATTTTGCAACCCCTGCAGTTAGTCTGTGGGGGATGAGGAAAAATTGACGACCTGGAAGATGTCAGATCACTGAGATTTGGCTTATCTTCTCGACAGTGTATTTTTTTCTCTTGATGTACAGAGGGGTGTAAGGTATAATTGATGTCACTGTGTGACTGCTTAGAAAAACAAAGGATAATATAACAGACTGACCATGTCTCCTCTGTATAAAATGTTTTCTATAAGCTTCTGCCAGGTATGTGTAGGTGCTGTCCTGATGTAATGTGCCTGTTCCCAGAGCTGGGCACAGTGACTGCTGTGAAACATGGTACTTTCTGTATTAGCACTGTCTAGTTGAGTAAATAAAACTCTGATTACCAAACCTCTGCCATGCCTGTTCAGTGTGCACCCTTCAGGAATATCACAGAGTCACAGATTGTTAGGGTTGGAAGCGACCTCTGGAGATCATCCCATCCAACACCCTGCCAAGGCAGGGTCGCCTCAAGCAGGTGACATAGGAACACGTCCAGGTGGGCTTGGAATGCTGCGTTGCTTATGTAAGTGAAAACTGGTGATGTGGGAATGCAGCTGAAGCCTCCACTGGCTGTTTGTGCTTTTTAATGGATGTAATGTCAGTAGGGAGCGCAAAACTATGTGTGCTCACACTCCTCTGCATCGGCATCGCTTCTTTTGCCTTAACCTTACCTTGCGCCTCTGGGCTTTTCCGCTTTTCAGTGGGTGCTTTAAATGGGCGAAGAAAACAGAAATAAAACCCTGGCAGTATCCTTGCGGGGCGGGGGGGAGCTTGACTGAGGGAAATGGTCGCTGTCGAGGGACCCCTGGCACCTCTCCGGGGAGGAGGTCGGGCGGCTGCGGAGGGGAATGCGGTGTTGGTGAAAGAGAAGCCTTCGGCCATTCCTGCGCAGGGAGGGGCCGCTTCCCGCTGGGGAGGAGAGACCGTGTGTGGGGCGGGAGGGGGTGAGGGAAGCGCCCGTGGGCTCCTCCCCTGGCCTCCGTCCCTTCGCGGCCGCGGTGAGTGCCGGGGACGGGCCGGGGCTGCCGGGGTCCGGCTGCGGGCCGGGGTCCGGCTGCGGGCCGGCGCCCGACGAGGGCTGGCGGGTGTGAGCCCCAGTGTCTGCTTTCTGGAGAGCAAAGTTTCTGTGGTACCGCGTGAAAGGCTTGCGAGGTGGGAGGGGAAGGGCTGCGCCGCTCCTGAGCTGGAAACGTCGGGACTCCTTCGTGTTTCCTCAGGAGGATCCCTCCCGCCCCGGGGAGGCGGCGGCAGGCGGTGTCTGACGGGGAGTGGGGAGTGGGGAGCGGGGATGGGCAGCAGCGCCCGCCGCTCCTCGGCGTGGGGACAACGCTTTCGGACGAAGCACAGCAGCGCTACCCGGCGTAAATGGTGTTCCAGATGCTGGCGAGGATGTGGTGTTCCTGAGGGCTGGTGGGGAAGGGCGGCGAGGTCCCACGGACGGAGGAGGTGGGATGGACGCATGGCTCCCCCTCCTGCGCTGGCGCCCGCCTCGCCTGCCCGGTGAGCGGCCGTACCGGGGTACAGTGAGACATTCGCTTCCCCGAAAGCCGGAGCGGAGATCCGAATCCATGCGCGGGCTCACGCGGCACTCGCTTAGGCCCCGGTGCTTTGCTCACTTAACGCGAAAGAAGCTGGAAGAGAGGGAGGCGGGAGGGGTTCGCAGGGCAGGATGGTGCCCCGTGGCCTGGCCGTGATTCCATCAGTTCCGTGATTCCATCAGCTGCAGCTTTCCTTGTAGTATTCACTGCTGGTTGAATGTGAAAATAGTAAATGAGAGTAGAAAAGCGGTCCCATGTTTATAGACATCAGTAAATTGCCCCCTCCTCCTCTATTTCTTAACAACAACAACAACCAAAAAATTCCACTAGATTTCTCTGGAGGAAATTTCTTTGATTTCTAGTTAGTAGTGGCTCCTTATTATTTATTGATCTTTTCCCACCAGGAAGGAGTTATAAGGAAGCCACATGAAGTCTTTCTGGCAGAGGCTTCTTAATGCATCCAAACACTATTATATAAAGTTCTTTCTATACAAAGGAATCCGTTAGGATATATAGGAACAAAACCTGTGAGGGATGTGAATATTTCTGTCAAAGCCTGTGCCTTTTAAAGAAAAGCTTGTCATTTTACCAGATGGAGGCAGAAATCATTTCTTCTGTGTTCTTTTATATCTGTTGCTCTTCAAATAACTAGGGATGCTTACAGAAGTTTATGATACAGTCAGAAGACAGAGAGGGGGGAGGGAGGAAAAACCACTGAAAGATGCCGATCTCTGCGACCCCAGAGCAATGCAAGAGCGCCTGTGTTGTAATGGATTTACGGGAACGTGATGTTAACATACGGCTCCCGGGGCATTTATTGACATATGTAACATCAGTGATGATAGTTAGAGATTGTGAAGTGCGGTGTGATGAGTATGCTTTAATTCACACATACAGAATAATTTAAGATCTGCACAGGGATTCTGTACAAGCTCTACCAACGCACCATTTTTGCTATAAAAATAAAAGGCTATTTTTTAGTACCTTTGGGAATACATTTCATTGCTTCTCATCAAACATGTAGACTTTTTGTGCAGCATATGTGCCCATTTGTCTCAGATCTCTGCATGTTTTTTACTGTTCTTGAACTAAGTAAAATAGCTGCTGTGTGGAAATAGGTGTCTTATTCACTTATTACAGTCAAAGACTGACTGCATGACATAAGATGTGGAAAATCAATCTGTTTCCTGTCTGTCCTAATGATAGCAAAAAGTTGAATTTATACTGGCCTGATCGAGTCCAGATTACCAAGCATGGCAAAGTTTCCAGTTCTCCTCTTGCTGTAATGACTCCGTCGTGAGTTGCTGGCACTGTAAAATAGCTTTTCTCAAGAAACAGATCTGACTTGGAGACACAAAGGGCACAGATTTTCGTGCAAAATGGAGCATTGCTTTAATACAGCCACCTCTGGAAGAGTAATTGCATTTTGAATGCTACGGACAGAAGGCTATGCTGGCAGGGACTCCACGAGCCCTGGGCTGGCACTGAGGTTTGTGTGCCTCACTGTTGTCATACCAGAGCTGGCTAGTAGGTGCTGTGTAAATCCTCAAGATATTCCAGCTACTGGCTGCAGATAACTGGGTAAGTAGCACGGGGGGACTTCATTTCACAGGCAATTTAAAGGAACAGTTCTTGTCAGAATAGCAAGACGGCAGAAGAAGTAGTATTGACTGAGCTTTCAGCTCTTCAGAAATATTCTCAATTGGTCTCAAATCAGCTGCTTTAAGGGACAGTTGTTAATTAAGTTGCTCCTTGTATTGCCTTTACTGTATCATCCTACGTAGTCTCCTTGGGAGCAGCCAGCGCAATAAGGACTCAATTCCCTAGCTGATCCAAAAGTGGAAATGTTTTTAAGCTATTCTGTAATATCCTTCAGCCCCTTTATCTACAGCATTTACCTTTGACAAGACCTTGTTGCAATAAACCAGCACATTCTTTGCTGCCAGGGGTCTTGCAGCACTGGAAATGGAACAGGGATAGCAGTTTTGTTAGAAGAAGAGCAAGGAGATCTTAGTGAAAAGAGGATGTGAGGGGGACAGGGCCAGGCAAAACAGAAATGTATATATGCTTGCACAATGCTGAGAGTAGAAGGAACTCAAAGGAAACACTAGATAAAAGTGCCAGTGCCTCCATGCAGAAGCCATTGGCCCCACTGCAGCTTATTGGCGTACAAAACCTTGCTGGAAGCACTGATGCTTTTACTGTACCTCTTACTATGACAAATTTCATTTCCCTTTTTCGTTTCCCTCCTTATTCCTGGCCTGATCCCCATCTTGCTTCCTCTTTTTTTATTCCTGGTTACACAGGTTTCTGATACCATTCGTTGCCACACTTGTTGTTGCTTCTCACATTGCTTCAATCCCCAGCAGCATTTCATTTGGCCAAGGCCCTGTCCTCCCTTTCTTCTTGGTTTTTACAGCTGGTGGCTAAGCACTCAGCTCTTGGATTCTTTTTAATTCTTTCTAGTCTGTTTCCTGTCTTCACTTGATGGACTTTGCTGTCCTCAAAATGGCTAACTGCATTTCCTCTTCAACGTCATTGGCAGCCTCTTCAGTAAGTCATTGGGGTTTTTTTTATTTTTCCTCTTAGGAGCAAGAAGCCCATTCTGTTCCCAGATAGGAAGCTTTACCCCATGAGTGTTTCTCCTGTTGTCTCCCCATGCCAGACTCCTGCTCCGCTCAGGTACCATCTGTCTTGTCGGTCTCCATTCCTCCTTAGTTGTTCTGCTGTTTCATCTACTCTGTCAAGCTTGCAAATCTTTTCCTTTTTCTTGCTCGTTTCTCCAGTTAGATGTGTTCACGAGCTGTTGCTGTTAGAACAGGTGATCTGTTTTTTCCGTAACTTGTAAGAGCCTTAAGGTGTCTTTCAGAAAAATGATTTTATTCTCTTTAGCCCTTTCAGAAATGGAAGGCAGTACACTGAGGTGTCTCACATTAATGTATATCTCAGTCTTTTTTAACACATCCCCATGACTGGTGCAACATCAGTCACACAAATTGCACTGGAATTGAATCCAGCATCTGAAGGGCCCAGGATAAGACAAAGAACACTGTATGCACTCTAGCAAGGAAGTGCTTTCAATGCCTATTTATAAGCTGCATAAGCATTTACCTTTAAACATACTGGATGTATAACCTAGCATTATAAAACTAACAGATCCTTTCACAACAGACTTAGTAACCTTGTGTTCCCTCACTGAAAAAACTCATATTGAAGCACTGTGGAAGCTGGGACTCTTTCCAGAAAGAGGGAGGTGATGGGCTTGCAGATAAGCTGGGGACCTCATGTTGTCACACACTGGCCTCATGTTTTAAAAAAACACCACCAAAAAACCCCCAACAACAACAAAAAACACCCCAACAACACAAAGAAAGCCTTAGAGAAACAGAATCATAAATGTCAAGTTTCTTCATACAGCTGATACACTTTTCTGTGAATACGTGTAGCAGGAAGTCTTTCTGTTCCAGCACCATTTAAAGTGTTCAGCTCTTCATCTGGTATGGATTTTCTTGGACTGTGAAAGGTGGAAATTTCCATTTTTTTTCTTATTAAAAAGTACTGATGAAAAGTACTGTGTACTCCAGTACTGGATGGTGTGGGTTTTTGCATTAAATTTAATGTTTTCATTGAAAATATCACTGAGTACGTCATCATGCACGGAATTCATATTGCCAGTCCTGACTTCTCTGCTTGGCATTTTTGTTCTTTCTCCTTTTCTCCCTGATGTTTAGCCTCACTTTATGTTCCTTTTTGCTTGGTTTCTTGTTTCTCCATTTCCCTGCAGATCACCCTGAGTGAAAGGGAACATGCTCTGTCCTGCAGCATATGTATGCACACTCCTTCCAGTAGTAACCAGGATTTGTACTGACTTAGATGTAGTCAGACGCAGGGCAGACATCTTTGAGACCTTCTGGTCATCCCATATTTTTCATGTTCTCTCCTGCTGCTGTATTTCTTCTTTCTTTTCTTATGGTCTTTGTAGATGGAACTGAAATAGTGAAGAAAATACTTCTATTTGCTTTGTACAGTTGACAGAGCTTTGGTTCATTCTTATGGTTTTCTGAATATTTGTCTCAGTTCTTCTTAAAAAGTGGGAAGGAAGAAAATGCATTAGAATAATGTGGTCCTAGAACTTCCAAAGCAAGCAGGGAAGGTTGGGTGGATGCAGTATCTTGAAAGAATAGGGTTAATATTTTTACTGCATTTTTTAAGGTGATGCTATCTCTTTAACTAAAGCCTACAAAAGCTTTAGAGTAAATGGTGTTTTGAACAGGTTTGGTCTTCATTTATGGAATGAACTTTCTTGAACAAAGAGATGTGCCAGTGTGGCTTCTAGGACGCTGAGTGACTCAGAAATCAGCCACTTCCTCGGGTGGGTCGTCTAAATGGCATAATGAAAGGCTGATTTGTCTGAGCAGATGCAGTCACTGGTGTGGTAAGAAGTTCAGATCACTTGGTTACATTCCGTTTGTTTGAAACAGTTTTGCCGTTTTGGGAGTTGGCTGTGACCCAGAACAGTTATGCTGGGGATTTGCCGGGTCTCAGCCCTTGGAGAGCCCAACTCTTAATGCAGTTATCTGCGTCCATGCACGTCAGCAAGCCTAAGTTGGGACCTACTGGGAAATCTGAGGAGCTAAGCTGGTTTGCCCTGCTGGTTTGAGTGTAGATAGTTAGTAGCATAAACTGTGTCTTTCTCCAGCATCAAGCAGGAGAAGCTTCACTGATGCAGACAGCAGCTTCTGATATAGAAAACCCATAGACGTGAGATTGTTCCACTAGCAGGTCACTTAGAATAATCTGTGAGCTGGCAGGGCTCAGTTATAGCTTGTCAGGGGAGCGCTGGGGAGCATTTGAAAAAGTTTGCCATTACTGTAAATGTCTCGGGAAATTGTGAGAATTTTGTAGCAGTGGAGTTGGCACATTTACAGAATTGTTGGAGGGGTTTGTCTGTTGTTTTTGTTGATATGACTGTAATCAGAATCTAAGAACATTCTTCCAGATAGCCCTTGACCTGCTGAAAGAACAGTGTGTTTTAACTGTTACTGGGGGGGTGTCAGTCATTTGTGTTATCATGCAAATTCTTGTTGTCTGTGTGGAGGTGATTCAGTTGTGATCTTGGCAAAAAAATAGCTTCTTGCACGGGAAATTGTATGTGCAAGTTTGTACCTAAATAGTACCTGAATCAACTTGCTGTTGAACTGTAATTACAATATAACTTCATGCCTACTATACGGTAGGCACATTAACTACAATTACAAGAAGCCCTGCTTTAGTAATACAATAGAGAGCAGCCTCATCCTGATTCCTCTTGCTTTATGCCTTGCAGAGAAAAACAGGAATAAATGGACATCTAAAAAGAGCCCCCAGGAGGTGGTCTAGAGAACAAGGGCATACACTGTATATATTTGCAGACAAGGAGAGAGCATTCATACTGAAGAGCATGGTTTCAAAATAACATCCCTCCTGGTGTTGGTGAACCTTGTGTCCTGAAGCTAAACTCTTTTCCCTAGTTTAGCTAAAACTGTCTCGGAGTTCACAAGGCCTTGCTTTCAGGAACAGGTATTATATTGGCAGCACTTTATACAGAGTCTCTTGCTGTAACAACGAAAGAGCAGAGTGAATTGCTACTATAAATTAATTCCTCCTACAAAATTAATTGCTGTGAAGTATAATTTTATTCCGTTTATTTCCTTGTCCAGACTATGTTTGGACAGATGCCCTGCTTTTTCTACTGAAACATGAAAAGCTAATAAAAAATATTAAATTATGCACTAGGAACAAGCAGTTAATAAAGCAGATGCCAGTGGTGGTGTTTGAGGCAAGCTACAGTAAAGTATTGGTACAGGAGTGAGACTGCCTGTTGTAGTTATTATATTTTTCAAAACCTGAACAAATAAATGGAAATACCTAAGGAAGAAACCTTATTAAAAAATTGGCCATGTGATACTACACAGAGTTTGGGAGTATTCTGTGATGTCTAATTGGAGGGCGTATGTGCATAGAATAAGGTTTAAACTGAGGTTCTGTACAATTACTTTTTGCAGGGTCGGTGATGTGAAGGACAGATTTCTTGTTTGCCTGAAGTTAAATCCAAGCTGACCTGTGACTACAAATGGACAGTTTGTCAAAGATGAGGCTTGGTGGAACAGCTTCTTGGTATCTCAACTATGGAAGGCCAACTTTGTGCTAATGTGGACATTCCTGAGAAAAAACCTCCAGGAGCAAGCCCTCAGTCCTTCATTGCTTTGCTAAAGGTTCACCGAGAGCTTCTGGTCGGTAGGATCCGAAACACGCAGTGTTTGATCGATAACTTGATTAAGAACGACTACTTCTCCACTGAAGATGCAGAGATCGTTGTCCAATTTCCTACTCAAGCAGATAAGGTATCATTTCTTTTTTTCTAGCCAGTGAAGCTTTTGGTTACTTTCAGTTTGTCACCAGATTTTAAGGGTTTATCTGACAATTTTACATCTAGTGTCTTTTCTAATTTTGTTATTTTGGAGTTTTCCCACCCCATTCTTCCTGGATGAGTGTCTCCAGCACATCTCTTTCCAGCACTGCTGGCACTGCTGGTAATGCCTGTTGGCAGCTGTAAGAACTTAGCAGGGTGATAATTGTTGTTCTGTCCCTCCCAGCTGCAGCTTTGTCCTCTGATAAAAAGGTGGCCACATGGTTGTTAGAGTATGGCAAGGAAAACCTGCTTTAGGATGCTCTGGGACAGATCATCCTGCTTTAGGAGAGACAGAAATGAAATATTGTTTTAGAAGTTAATGATTGTGTGTTGTCTGTATGAACACCTTCCTTTCTCTTTAAAGACCCATGTACATTGTAAATGTTTCTATGGAAAATTGATGTATCCTGGCATATTTGGGTTTTTAATTCATCTTTGGACATCGGTAGTAAAAATTATTTCCTGGTGTTTCATTAGGAGAAAATTACCATGTACACAGTTGGTCTTTGCATCATAACTTGAAACAGCTGAGGAGATTGTTTCCCAGACCAACCAATCGTGCAGCTTCAGAGCCCTGTCACAGTTAGGGGCAGGCAAACCATAAAAAATTCAAAGACCTTGGACTTCACCAACAGTGCAGATTTTCATAAAATAATCATTCTTGCTGGCATGTTGAAATGGTAACACAGTGCTCACACTGTGTGTAGGGTCAAAGCTGAATAAATGCACACTGTATTATTACCTCAATTTCCTATTGTTCAGCATAATATGCATGATTGTTGTACCAAAACTGAGGGGGAGGCCATGCATCAGGAGTCTAAGCAGAGACAGAGAGCAGGCCACACTAGTGTAAGTGAAGTGGACTCTGTGGGAGCTTCACTGGAAGGCATAAAATTGCTTTTTAGAGCATACAAATTGTCACAAAAAGCTCCATGTGTTTGCTGTGCTGCACGTACATCATCCTGATTTAAGCTCACAAGAGACCACAGTCTCTGGAAACCTTTTGTCTGGTTTAGAACTGCATTCGTTGTTCATTTCTAGCAAGGGGATCCCGGCATTCAAAACGTACCCCCCGGTGATTGCTCTGTCTTGCAGAGGGTGTTGTACTAGGACTGCTTTGTACTGGTGCACAGAGATCACCCTCTGCCTTGCCTGTGGAGGTGACACTTCGTGCTGAACTGCTCCAGCCACTGCCTGGTAGCCATCAGTTTTGGTAACCACTGCAGGCAGTGGGGCCTTTGTACAGAGAGAGCCTGAAGAATTGAGTTGCTGTGTTGGAAGGAAAAATTGTAGGGTTTTGGCTCAGCGTTAAGATCCAGGAAGAGATTCTAGGGCACTGAGAAACCACCTCTATTTTCATTTTAACCAGCACAGGGTTTAAAACACACTAGCTAGCCCAGCTGAGGAAATCCTTTGGGTTCCCTCTTGAGGAGTGGTATTTATCCATTTTGTTTGTGGTTAGTATATGATTGAGCTGCAAGTTCAGACCTTAACTTGCAGAACCAACTTTCTTGCAACATTCAAACACAAACAGCAGTTGAGTTTTGTAATGGTTCAAATTCAGAGCTAGATTTTGATTTCACCTTTTTGAAGCACCAGTTTTGATTTTGGCCCCCTGCTCCAGTCCAGAAGGGATCCTAAAGCAGTTGACAAGAGTTACTGCGATAAAATGCAATGTATCAATGATCTTTCCCATGGTGTTTCTTCAGGTTCGCAAAATTCTAGACTTGGTTCAAAGCAAGGGAGAAGAAGTTTCAGAGTATTTCATCTATGTCCTGCGGAAAGTCACTGATGCTTACTATGAACTTCAGCCTTGGCTGGATGAAATAGGTTACAAGCCTTCAGAGAATATTTGTAGTAAACCTGTGGTAAATACAGATCCAGGTAAGGTCATGCATCTCTATCCCTTCCCTCAGAACTGCCCTGCTATGTAGGAAGCTCCAACCAGGTGACAGAAGAGTTTAGGCAGGCACAGCCAGGGAAAAGAACTGTGCTTGCTAGCAGCGATAGCCAAATGAAAAGGCACACTGTGTAACACAAGGGTGATGTTGATAAATTGCATCCTGTTTTGTTAAACTCAGGCTCTTTCTGCATTTGTTTGTAGATATGTAACACAATGGCAGAACCACCTTGTGCCAGCCATAGTATTTTCTAGGCCTCTACTACAATTTATTAGCAACGCTGTGATGTTTTGGCAATAGACTGGCCAGTATTTCATGATGAGAACAGTCAAGCAATGAGGCAGGTTGCCCAGAGAGGCTGTGCAGTCTCCGTGCTTGGGGGTTTTCAAGATCCAACTAGACAAAGCCCTGAATAACCTCATCTGGTGTCATAAATGATCCCGTTCTCAGCAGGAGGTAGGACTAGACCTCCTGAAGTCCCTTCCAACCAGAATTATTCTGTCGTCCTAAATGATGATTTTTAGCAATCCTAAAAATCAGTGTTTAAGTATTGCAGAAATTATTTCCTCTGGAGAGGTTTTTCCATACTACATAAATATAAGAATTTGTCACTATCTGAAGCAAATTTTCTGTTGAAAAACACAAGCCAAGACTGCACAATAACTGAGATTCTTTTTTTTTTTTTTGTCAT
>VYZQ01008435.1:102342-120349 GCA_013400655.1 Mystacornis crossleyi
TTAAAAAAAAAAAAAAAAAAAAGAACAACCAAACCCAAGCAGACAGCTAGACTAGAATAAGGTTATTACAATTCTTTCTGTTTATCATCATATGATGAAAGTAGCTCTTCAACCAAGAACCTACATGACAGAGACTTAAATACATGTCCCATTTGCCCGATGCTTTCTTTTAGGGCTAGCAGTACACTGATGCAAGACACTCATCTCCAAGGCATCAACCCCCAGGAAACAAGGGATTATTTCTAGCAATCACAGTGAGACTTGTTACACTTCTGAGAAAACACAGCATTGGCTTTTCTAATCCAGAGGCTGCCAATGGATGGGGTTGGGCAGATGTGAGCTGTAAAACAATAGCCATCCATTCATTTCAAGTGATCAAGGCAACATCAGAAATGGAGTCCCTTTACAAGCTTTACAAAGACTTGGCTGACCACACTCTAGCACACTCCCTGTATTAATCCTAGTTCCAGTCCCTTAGGAAGCGTGCTGGCTCTCATGGGCGCCAAGTACTCGTAGCCTCTTTTGAAAGCAGCAGAAGCTGTGGTGCCCATCACCCTAAAAATGAAAAGGCCGTTGGGGAAGTGCTCGATTTCTTTGTGCACAGCTGCAGATATAATTCACTGAGCAGTTTTGGGTTGAATTCATAATAAAACTTCCCCCAGCCAAAGCAGGCATAGTATTCGAGATAAATGTCTTTGCCATGGCTCAGTATTGTCCAAGGGTTTCTGCCAGGGAACAAATTTATATCCTACTTTGCTGATTACACCAGGGGCTACCTCCAAAAGGTGGTGACCTATATAGATAGTTGAACTTGAGGCAAAGTGTTTTTCCAGTAGCTGAAAGATTCTACTGGATCCCTTTGCATTTTGATTCATATACCAAGTGCAGAAACTCCTTTAATGGGAATGCCTCCTTCCCTCCCTCCCTAAGAGATTGTTCAATACACTCCAATTTTCAGCCTCATCCTGAATCCTGAGGGATTCATGCAACCAGTCACATGGAATGGTACAGCTATGGGGCTCACCATGGTAGACTGAAAGGTGAGTATTGAATTAGGCTAGGCTGATGACTATTTTTATACTCATGCAGATGAGTGGCCTTTGTTTGCCTTTAGCTAGTGGGATGGTCTACAGTGGTTAGTAAGAGTTACCTACTGCTTCATTAGGATCTTATGTATCGTTTTTTTACTTCCCTAAGTTCAGATGAGACATAATTTATAGCTGGTAAGTTGGCTTCACTGGGACTTGCACCTGCCCATACCAGAGTCAAAATCAGTGCTTTATTTTTCAAAGACCTTGTTGGTCTGATAAGCAAGACTGGAGGGCTTGGCAGCTTCTAGATCATTACTGCTAAAACACTAGGCCTACACAGGGTCTGTACTCAGAATTTTCACTTAAAAATGCCCCACAGCCTGCTTAGTAAGAAAGCAGAGCTAAGAGGTTTGTCTG
Organism: Mystacornis crossleyi; assembly: GCA_013400655.1. Classification (NCBI taxonomy): domain Eukaryota; kingdom Metazoa; phylum Chordata; class Aves; order Passeriformes; family Timaliidae; genus Mystacornis; species Mystacornis crossleyi. The sequence goes on from VYZQ01008435.1 coordinate 103,791, forward strand.
TCTCAGTCCAAATATCACATTCCCATCCCACTAGTGAACAGTTCATAGCAGAAATTTATCAGCTGTGTAATTAAAATTGCTCAGTATCTCCAGAATGCAACCACATGCGAGATTAAAAGGAAAAGATTAATACTCTGAGCTCTGTGTCTGAAAGTGCATGTGGCGCATTTGACCAATACTGTGTACCATTCTCACAGATAAAATCACAGTCATTTTCTTGTGGCAGACAGCTTTGCTCCTTCATGTCAAGCTGAGTATAGGTTGTGCATGTGCTGCAAATTAGTTTGCATGTTAGATTGACTTGAAATGCTTTTTTTTTAGGCTTATCCAGAATCAAATTACAGCCAAAGGGGTGAAGTGCCTCAGTGAAGCTCTCAAGGAGAACACGACTATTCAAGAAATCTGGTAAAAGTCCCTTTCTCAAAGGCTGACTTTGTAAACTTTCTTTCCCTTTAAAACCATACTGGCGTTATTACCTCCCAGCCTAAAAAATTCAGAGCAAGTTTATGTGAGGCAGGGCTTGTAGTTCCAGCTGTGGATTTCAAACAGGTAAAAAGCCACTGCCACTGGAACATTTCTTGTGTTCTGAATGTCAGGTGGTTTTCTTGGTTCACATCTGTCTGTACCACTGATTTCCAGGACGTGTGTGTTTGCAGAATCAGGGCCTGAATTTATAGACCAAGTTTTGCTTGGCCTGTTGTTTTTATTTTTAAACTTCTGAGCATGTTCATGCTTTTCAGGACCTAAATGCCAACAAGCAGGAGATGGTTACCTTTAATCAGTATTACTAGTCTGGTTCGAAGAATATGTGCTTGGATTTTTTTGGGTGGTGCTCCAAACACACTGAAAGTGCTAAGCTACAAGAAGATTAACTTTTTGTAGGATTTGTTTGTTTTAGATTAGGTGGGCATCACATAGTCACACGTGTATGTTTAAGGCAGAAAGCCAAATACCACATTCCTTCCCTCATCTCAGGGAGCTCAGGAGTCAATAGAACTGAGCTGGTTTTAGCACTGCTGTTTTATTATTGAACATGAAATTTATTTTTAAATATAGGTATTTGTTTTAGTGAAAGGACACAATTCTTGCTTAGAAAGACAATGACTCACTGTCTGACTAGTGTGTTCCCTGAAGATGTGGAAGAGGTACTTTTTTCAAAAGCCACTGTCAGCTTTCGTCTACAGAAGAGGCATCAATTCCTCCTCAGATCGTTCTGAATCTTCAGACTGAAATCTGTCTTTTGATTCTGGCCTGAATGTTCAGAGGCACTCATTAACCCAAGTAATTTCATAAATCTGAATGCTGTAATGGATTTCAACATTTCTGAGAGCAGCACTTAACCATGCTGCTCATTTTCAGGGGTGTAAGTATCAATGTAGATTATCTTTGCGTAGCCAGAATTGAAAATTTTGCTTTCGGTCATTTCACGTTAATAACGCCTGAGTACTTCATAGAATTTTCTTCCCACGTTGTCATGGAAGACACAAAATGCTCTGGAGACTATTTAAATGTCTTTAAACCAGCCCACTGCACAGTAAGAATCTTTGTCAGCTATGTGCTGCTTGCTGAAGTGCAAACAGCTGGGTTCCCAACACCGAGTTCAGTTACTGGAGCTTAGGTGTATGTTCAGGTTTTATTTCTGAGGAAGAAGCCTTGATCCTCGGATGTGCAGTGGGAACAGCAGTGCTGTAGCCGACCTGTCTAGTTCCCATTCCCAGTTGTGTGCCCTTGAGAAGTGTGCAGCCCACGTGGCCTTGCAAAGCTCTGCACCAAAGCCTTGGAAAAACAGAAGATGGGGAATAGTCAGTACCTTACTTTCACATCCCTTTTGTTTTACTCCTCCAGCTTGAACGGGAACCTGATAAGCAAAGAAGAGGCCAAAGCTTTTGAAGATGAAGAGCGGATCATTTGCTTTTGAATGAGGACTTTCCCATTTCGCCAAGCTGGTGTTAACAAAGGTTACTCCTACACTTGGACTGCAGAGTTTATAAAGGCATAAATCTACAGTGCTCATGGCAGGAGAGAGATACACAATAAGCTTCCTTTTTATGAACACACTGCACTCCCTCAGCTCCATCCCTTACCCTGCCTGTTATTCTTAATCCTTGTGGTGAATGGGAAGTTGCCTGGGTAAATAATTAATGTTTGTTCGGTGCTTTGAAGATGAAAGGCAAAGTGTTAACAGACTAAATCCACTGGCAGGTGTATGCATTTCGATAACTGAGTTTAGATGTATTCTGTACAGTGATGTAAATAATCTCTTATTTATATACGTAAATAAAGACTCGCACGTACATATGCAAGAAAGGCCACGAGATGCACAAACTCCACCAGCTCAGAGTATTGCCTGCCTCGGAACTGAAAATGAATAGACACAGAAATGAATATACCAGAAACAATATCTATAGTAGTTGCTTGGTGTCAGTGTTTTGAACACGTATTCCTTCTTCCTGCCTGGAAATTAGGTCCCTGTTTCTCCACTGACTACAGGCAGTGTTGTAGACACTGCTTTTTTTTGTTACTGGGGGTTTTTTTGATGGGTAGAAATGGATGCATCGGGCTCACATTACTTTCAGTAATCTTTTGTTCCCATATCGAAGCCAAGCCATTTTCTTTTGTGCAACCAGAAGTCCTTACTGCCATCACTCTAAAACCATAACACCAGCAGTAAACCACTTCTGCTTCCAGTTTCCAGAGGGCTGCATGGAAACAGCTACCTCCTGTTTCCAAAGTGTTTGTTCTGGGGAGGGGGTCTGGAGAGAAATGCGAACAATTAATTAGCAGGCTGTTCATTTACTTGGCTCCTAGCCTAGACACCATGCTGGTGGCACTACACCAATATCACGTTGCCCAGCATCGGTGGGGAGAAAGGACGATTGAAAATCAACTGTGTCGAGTAGAAATCCCTTCTCCCAGCAACAGGCAAGCACACAGGAGGATTGAGATTGGCTTAGAAAGCTTTTAGTCTATGCTTGAATCAGTGCACAGAGCAAGGCAAGGGGCTGTAGTAATAATAAGGGCCAGCAAGAAAACATTATCCTTCCCCAAATGATTATTGTTTAGGGAGTGTAACTTTAGATGCTTTAAAAGAAACCAGTTTGCACAGGAGTGGGGTATTGGATTATTTTTTCAGCTTTATAAACTCAAACTCTACCCCACAACATAGGAACTTAAAATGGAAAAGCTTGAGCCATTTTCCTTCCTTCTCCCATGCTACCACCCCACCCCCCAAAACTTTGAGAAACAATTCTCCAGTTGCTGACTAACCCACAGAACCTTGGTAGGCTGGAAGAAGAATCTCCAGTTAAAATGCCAAACCAGTGAACCCTCACTTTCCCATCTCCCAAATCTGCCCCATGAAGCAAGGAAAATGCTTGCTTTGCAGGTCAGAACTTCCCCATTTCCTATGTGGTAGCAGACCTTTCCCAGCCCTCAATACTGTCTATTCCCTTCAGCTCCCTAACACATTTTAAAATACTCATAGGGCTTCTCACAAAACCTGAAGTTATAAAGAGAAAAGAGGGAAGAAAACCAACTTAGTTATTTTGTAGTGGCTTTTCCTCAGTGCCTGTGGTATCAACACTGATTTTTCACAGGGAGACAGATGAGGTTTTTCAACCATGCCAGAGGGAATTCAGCTAACTTGAATGATTTCTGCACCTGAGCCATTTGTTTACTGAAGCAGTAAGAGCACAGAGTTACAGATGAGCTGGATTTCGACTGCCAAAACATCTGCCAAGGCAAAGCCTTTAAAGACTTCTCAGTGACTTTAACAAATCAGAGACTCATGCACCTTGTCAAAGTGTGTTTTGCCAGCCTACTCTGATGGAAGGGAGAAGATACTGGTGTAAGGAAGGGCCTTCACCAGAGGTGTCATTTGCCTGTGTTTGAGCAAGTGTGCTCCTACTTTGCCCTAATCATGGAATTATTAGCTCATTTGCCAGGTAGAAAATACATTTAAAACTACAGTTCCTGTCCTCATTTCAGTAACTGACTAAAATAGCTCCCCCCAAGCTTTCCAGTGCAGTCACATCTGCCCCTTTTTTGGGATAGAGCAGCCTTTGGTGTTGTTTCTAGTGACAAGCTCAGCCCTGTTGCAAATCTTGTTCCATACCTGGCTGTTACAAGCTGGGCATCCAGGGGGTGTTTTCAGGGACAGCAGCATTTATGGGGCTGCAGCAGCTAAGTGCAGCCTCAGGGTAAATGGTGGCAGGATCAAGCCCAGCTCCATGTAGGACAGAGCTCGGCGCTGATTACAGTGCCCGAGACAGAGCCAGTCACAGCCACTCCTGTCAGAGGTGATTTGGGGCAGCAAACACTTGTTTGNTCCCATATCGAAGCCAAGCCATTTTCTTTTGTGCAACCAGAAGTCCTTACTGCCATCACTCTAAAACCATAACACCAGCAGTAAACCACTTCTGCTTCCAGTTTCCAGAGGGCTGCATGGAAACAGCTACCTCCTGTTTCCAAAGTGTTTGTTCTGGGGAGGGGGTCTGGAGAGAAATGCGAACAATTAATTAGCAGGCTGTTCATTTACTTGGCTCCTAGCCTAGACACCATGCTGGTGGCACTACACCAATATCACGTTGCCCAGCATCGGTGGGGAGAAAGGACGATTGAAAATCAACTGTGTCGAGTAGAAATCCCTTCTCCCAGCAACAGGCAAGCACACAGGAGGATTGAGATTGGCTTAGAAAGCTTTTAGTCTATGCTTGAATCAGTGCACAGAGCAAGGCAAGGGGCTGTAGTAATAATAAGGGCCGGCAAGAAAACATTATCCTTCCCCAAATGATTATTGTTTAGGGAGTGTAACTTTAGATGCTTTAAAAGAAACCAGTTTGCACAGGAGTGGGGTATTGGATTATTTTTTCAGCTTTATAAACTCAAACTCTACCCCACAACATAGGAACTTAAAATGGAAAAGCTTGAGCCATTTTCCTTCCTTCTCCCATGCTACCACCCCACCCCCCAAAACTTTGAGAAACAATTCTCCAGTTGCTGACTAACCCACAGAACCTTGGTAGGCTGGAAGAAGAATCTCCAGTTAAAATGCCAAACCAGTGAACCCTCACTTTCCCAGCCCTCGATACTGTCTATTCCCTTCAGCTCCCTAACACATTTTAAAATACTCATAGGGCTTCTCACAAAACCTGAAGTTATAAAGAGAAAAAAGGGAAGAAAACCAACTTAGTTATTTTGTAGTGGCTTTTCCTCAGTGCCTGTGGTATCAACACTGATTTTTCACAGGGAGACAGATGAGGTTTTTCAACCATGCCAGAGGGAATTCAGCTAACTTGAATGATTTCTGCACCTGAGCCATTTGTTTACTGAAGCAATAAGAGCACAGAGTTACAGATGAGCTGGATTTCGACTGCCAAAACATCTGCCAAGGCAAAGCCTTTAAAGACTTCTCAGTGACTTTAACAAATCAGAGACTCATGCACCTTGTCAAAGTGTGTTTTGCCAGCCTACTCTGATGGAAGGGAGAAGATACTGGTGTAAGGAAGGGCCTTCACCAGAGGTGTCATTTGCCTGTGTTTGAGCAAGTGTGCTCCTACTTTGCCCTAATCATGGAATTATTAGCTCATTTGCCAGGTAGAAAATACATTTAAAACTACAGTTCCTGTCCTCATTTCAGTAACTGACTAAAATAGCTCCCCCCAAGCTTTCCAGTGCAGTCACATCTGCCCCTTTTTTGGGATAGAGCAGCCTTTGGTGTTGTTTCTAGTGACAAGCTCAGCCCTGTTGCAAATCTTGTTCCATACCTGGCTGTTACAAGCTGGGCATCCAGGGGGTGTTTTCAGGGACAGCAGCATTTATGGGGCTGCAGCAGCTAAGTGCAGCCTCAGGGTAAATGGTGGCAGGATCAAGCCCAGCTCCATGTAGGACAGAGCTCGGCGCTGATTACAGTGCCCGAGACAGAGCCAGTCACAGCCACTCCTGTCAGAGGTGATTTGGGGCAGCAAACACTTGTTTGGACCGGGCTGAAGGTCTGAGCAGAGCTCACTCTGGGTTTGACAAATCCAAGGGGTTTCATAGCGTCCTGCTGCTCCCAGCTCACCCAAAGCAGGGGGTCTGCTTCACAGAGCACATCACAGCTCTGGAAGTCATGCTGGGCTAACTGGGTGCTGCTCTGGGAGCAGCCAGACATCCCTTGCTCATTGGCACAGCCTTTCTGGCTGAAGCTCTTCGTAGTCTCACCAGCCTGTTTGTAAGCGGCATGGGAGCAACACTTCGGCAGCTTGCAGCGAGAGCCTTGTTTACTCAGAGACAACTGTAACTTTTTAAAGACTTGTTTGTAATTTGCTGAAGCCTTCTCTGTACACTGCGTCATGTTTTTCCACTCGTCCACTGTGATAATAAACAGCTTTTTAAAGAACAAGCTGCCTGCAAGTGCTCGGGCTTTGCTGAAGCCCTGTCAAGCAGACAGGATCTCTTTGATTTTTTTGAGGCTGGATCAGGATGACACAGTGACACCCCAAATAATTCTGGCTGCAGACAAGAGAGAGGAGCTGCCACAGCTGGAGAAGGCCTTTCACAGCTGCCTCTGCCTGTGAGGGGCCCTTCCAGCAGCAGGTGCCAATCCAGTTAGGAGCAGCAAGGGAAAGCACAATGGTGCCTCAGGGATGTGCTGCAGCCCTGCTGTGCCCCTGTAGGCCTCCTGCCACACTGACTGCAGCGGCTCTTTGCATTTCCACCTGCTGCTGCTGGGGGTAGAGACTTGCTGGCTTGAGGTGTTACCACTTGTATTTGGCTGGTGCAAGCTGTGTGTGTTTACTGGTGCCAGATGACACTGCAGCCCCCAAGGGAGCCCTGCCGCAACGCAGTGCAGTCCTGCTCCAGTCGCACACTGCCAGGCCTTCAGGAAGGAGTGTTTGGGTGAGCCTGGTGTGGCTCACTTGGTGTCAGACGTGTCTCCAGGTGCCAGACCCCAGTTTACAATTTGCAGGGTGGTGCGAGGCCATGCTCCAAGGCAGCCTTTGCTCTTCAACCACAGCCAGTGCAGGATCCCAATCCCACCATCCCATGCCGAGGGAGCAGAACTGATACCGAAATACAGCAAGACACCCGTGCCTGCTTTTCCATAGCTTCATTCTGCTCCCTTACCTCAGTTCACCACACAAAAACAGGAGCCCACTGCAAAGTTGTACAAATGGCTGCAGTCAGGAGCAAAGGCATCGGAGCCAGGTGAACAGCAGCAAGGGATGGGTTTGCCGTGAGGAAGGCGAGGTCACTGCAGAAACCGCTCGGTTTTCAACTGATGGAATGAGTAATCTCATTCGGCAGGAAAAAGCTGCAGCTGTACACAAACTGCTGCTTTAGTAGGTAGAAACAAAACAGGAGGATTGTGCTAGATGAAAATGGAGGCCAGGCTGGGAGCTGCCAGCTGCAGTCAGGGACTCTGAATTTACTCACAGGAGGAGGTCTCTCCTTGCTCGCTGGGAGCTCTCAGTTGCTCTGTGGGATAGGTCAGCCTTCTGAAAACACAGGATAGCAACTGTGGCAAGTCCTTCCTCACTTCCCAGAGTGGGGACAAAGGGTGAGAGGATGCATGGAACATCACAGGTGCCAAGGGAGTCCCCACTTTCATGCTGGGAAATTGCGGATCGAATCCCCTGTGAATCTCGACAGGGCTGAGGTCAGCCAGTACTCATTCTTCACTCCCAGAGGTAAATGAGAGCTGACGGCATAAGCTGCAGATGTTTGAAATAGCTGCCCTCAGGAACACAGGGGGATGTGAAAGCAGGAATGATGTTTCAGAGAAAATAGCAACTTCAGTTTCAGGAGCATCAAGGCATGAGAGGTCACAACAGGTGGGTTAGGAATAAAAACTGGTCTTATTCAGCCAGGGGCAAAAACTACAGTCATTGCTTTATACTGGGAAAGCAGGAAATGTCCTGTGCCCTTTGCAGATGGGGAGTTCCTGGGTGATGCACTGAAAAGCAGCAGGTTTTGGGCAGTGCTGATGCCACCTCACGCACTCGAGGTCAGCACGTGCAGGGCTCAAGCAACCCTTTAGGGTGGCGATACATGAATTCCTGCCACACACAGGGCTGCTGCTGGCACCAGGGCTGCTGGCAGGGGGGCTCCAACAGCCCCAGGAGGCTGCACATGGTGCAGTGCTGGTCTGAGAGAGGTGCCACGCTCGCCCATCCCAGCGGCCACACAGGCAGCTGGCTCAGGAGGTGGCTGCTGGTGACACGGCTGGTGATGGGCCACTTCCATCACTGCAGCGAGCGGCTGTGCCCGAGAGCAAAGCAGCCCTGGTGCAGAAGTATCGCCCTTTGCTCCCGTGGGGCACAGCCAGGGCTCCAGCTCCAGCAAACCCCTTGCAAACAACTAAATTATGCCCAGCCTCTCCCTTGTGGGGACTCCTCTTATGCACTGAAGGCAGCAACTTAATTAGCTGCCAAAGCCTCGCAAGCCGGGAGACTTGGACCTCAGGGACTGGAGCAAATGAAGCTGTCAAGCTTTCATGCTCCCATTACCTGCCAGACACTTTAATCCTGAGTTTAGCAGATGTTAATCCTGGCCCGGGTGACTTGTGAAGAGGAAAGCCGCTCCCTTGAGGAGTCACCCGTGTGTGCAGGGGGAGGGAGCGGGTGAGGGGAGCCCAGCGCCAGGCGGGGTGGGACAGCCCCACGGCGCTCGTTTCTCCTCGGTGACAAAGCCCGGTGGGGCTCGGGGAGAGGCCTGGCAGCTTCCTCTTCCTTCTGTTTGAAGCCGGCTTAAAGAAACAACTAGGAGGGAGAGGGGGCGGGGGGTGGGGGGAAGGTTTTGTTAAAATGTAAACGCATGTTCAAACAAAGCAATCTGTAAACAGGATGAAACGAAAGTAGGGGAGAAGCTCGACACCAAGCATGGCTCCAAAGATAACGGGCCAAATGCGGAGAAGGCACCGAGCACATGCAGCTTCCAGCGGGCTCAGCTGAGGACGCGTCCCTGCGCCTGGGAGCTGCCTCCTCTCTGCTCCGGCCTTTACGAGCAGTGAGTCATCTTGCGTCAGCTGAGGATGGGCTTTTTGCAATTATTTATTTATGTCAAACCCTCCTCCCAGCCACTATGTATCCCTGATCTCATCCTCCTCAGAAAACAGATGCTTTATTACACGAGGGCTGGAAAACTCCACATCACTTGGCTTTTGCTGAGGCCCCTTGTTGCCCAGTGGCTGTCTGGTGAGGAGACAGCAGGAATGAGCTGCACAGCACCTCACAGGCAGTGTGCACTGTGGCCTTGTTTGGCTTTTTGGGCACCAGCACCCCTCTCGCTGAAGGATGGGATGGAGCTGGGAGCCTCCTCTACTGAACAAACACACCGGGGGATGTTTGCAGACAGCAGCAGGCTCCAGCCTGCACAGCCCCAGGCACAGACATTGCTCAGGTGTCGTAGCCTCAGGAGAACGAGACCTTACAGAACTGGGCACTCAAAAGCCAGGGGAGCAACTTCCCTGTTTAGCTCATGCTGCTGCAGGGGACTCTTCCCCGCTTCCTGCTCTCTTGGCTGCACAGGCTGCGTGTTGTGTTTCCCTCTTTCTGCTAGAAACAACGCAGCATGCAGAAGCGGACACAGACCACTGGCTGCACCAAACAACAGCGTGTGGTAGCGGGGCCAGGCACACACACACGTGCACGACATCTACTGCTGACAGTTCCCAGGAACACCCTGGGGCCAGCACAGCCCCCCCGTTCACCCTGCAGGACAAGCAGCTTGGGGCAGAGGTGGCATGTCCTATGTCCCAGCCATAGGGAGGAGGAGAGGATGTGATACCAACAGATGCCACTAATTTAAATTTCACACATGAAATCCTGTACCTACTGAACTGGAATGATTTCCAGCAGATTTTTCTGACGCAAAGCCAAACTCAGCTCTAACTAGTTATCATTTGCTTCCATAGCACAGCTCAAGACTGAGGAGGAAAACATAGAAATAACCAGCAGTGAAGGAATTCAGGCTTTCCAGAAGGTGACTGGGGGGAGTGGCTGGGGAAGCAGGGAGGGGTGGTGGAAAAAAAGTTACTCTAACAAATGATAGGAACATGTTCCTCCGTAATTACGTCCAACTGTTTCTGGGTACAGACTTGAATAATTCATGCATTACAACTATCATCTCCCACAGAGAGAACTGTGATGGTCCAATTGTCACTGTGCTTTAGCAATGGGTTCAGCTACCCCCAGCCACACCAAAAGGCTTATCTCAAAAGTGGAGCAAGCAAGGACACACAGCTGTGGGGGAACCTGTGCCATAAATCCATGCATCACATTCCATCAGCAGGTACTACCAGCCTGCACAAGTCGCCCTATCGGGGAGCAGCACCCTGTTGGGTTGAGATGCAATACACCTACGCAAGAAGCATCTCCCGCCTGGAGAGTGAACTCCTTTTGTTTTCCCCCACATCCTCCACATAACCTTGGTGAAATGCACTTGGTTTTACTCAGAGCACCCCCAGCTCCACTCCCAACTAGCGTAGGGGGAGAGGTGTAAAATCACACTTCCCCCACAGCAGACTTACTCCGTACACTATCCAAAACCACACGGCTCATCTGTGCTCCTGTCCTCACCTCACTTTACATTTAGCACAAGGGCTGCAGCTCCCCATCTGCCGCCAGGCCAGGCAGGAAGATTTTGGAGTGGTAACGCAGCCAGCCAGGTGTCTCACACCCACAGCTACCTGCTGCAGGTGACCTGACTTGCAGCCGCTGCCCCAGAGAAAGTTTCCAGGCGGTTGGCATCGCAGTAGGCTCTGCCCCTGCCAGGATGCTCCACTGGAGAACAATTTAACAGCCTCAGTGGCTCTGGGCAGAAATTCCCTCCTCCAGCCACATATCTCTGCAGGAGCCTGGCACAGTAGCCTCCTTCCAGCTATTTAGGGAGTGAAAAGAGAGTGCTGGTGACCAGTGGGGACAAAGAAATCCAAGCGCTGCCCAGCCACAGGTATGCTGCCAGGGAGTCGGTTTTAAAGATGCAACTGTGAAGTGTTTTGGGAGGAAGCTAGAGTGGTATTTGGGCTCAAGGAAACTGAAGGAAAGAGCAGTTATTAATCTACCTTGATGCTCTGATGGAGGTTCCCAGACCCCAGGTGATGAGAAAGGACTATTTGCTACCATCTTTGCCCCGTGTTCCCTTTTTACTTCTTTTGAACCACCCATGAGTTTCCCTACCTCCCGCCCTGGCAGCTCTAACTTATGCTAACCTTGGAGGCCATCATGTCTGCTGAAGATCAACAGAGGATGCATTAACCAGACACATCTCACCTCCAGCCTCCAGCCACCCCCACAAAACAGCAAGCTACATCAGCTCTCTCCTGCTGAGACCTTCCCTGGCCAGATGGATACAAGCCTGTCACATCACTGCCTGTGGGACAGGTAAAGAGTGAGAGGGACTCAGAGGGGCCGGAGGCTGGCCCAGAGGATCTGCACTCCCACCTGCAAGACTGCAGACAGATGAGATGCCAAGCTGCTTTTCTGGCTGTGACTGTACACCAGCATTGCTTTTCCTTCCTCTGCTCCAGCTCAGACTGCAGCAGAGACATACAGAAGCTCTGTCCCACAGCAATGCCTCTTTCACCAATATGTAAAAAAAAAAAAAAAAAATCACCTGGAAGTGTGAGGAAAACTGTGCTTCAAAAGATTTATTACATATATTTGTACATATTTTACATGAATGGAATGTTAAACATACAACCTAAAAATCAATAAAAAAATATTTTCATTCGTGATTATGTACTGGCAAACCACTGAAAAGAGTACCTCAGAAGAACTTAAGTCAACTTGCAATCATACTGCTCAATTGAAAAATCCCAAACAAACGAACAAAACAAAAAAACGTGTGTAACATTTACATTAGACATTGCAATTTACATTTCGGTTTCTGCTCCAGGTAATGAAGGAAGGTATCTTGTCCATTACCACTGCACGTACAGGTGGCATTTCAGAAGCTAGCATGGACTTCCCTCTAACTCACTGTGGGCAAGGTTAGCTCTGTAGGAAGAGGCATATAAAAAAAGGGAGTACACACTCTGCTCCCTACCAGCAGGTATCTGCCAAAGGGTAGGAAGAGCCAGAATGAGACGTGTAATCAAGGGATAAGGTTAACGCTGGATCACCACTCATTCAGTGCCACACTGCAGCTCTTAAAATTTGTTACAAGTCCTTTTTAAGTAGTTCATTAAAGCATCCCCTCTACAGCTAAACCACCTCCCTTCTCCCTTGAAAGTTACAGTGCTTTGGCAATATCATCTATGGGGGAATTCTTCACTGTACGGTAACGAATATTCCAGCTTCATCTTAATACATACACAAGCACAGAATCAAGCTTTGATGTCTCCTCCTCTTCAAATTTCACACCTTGAGAGCTTGTGACCAGTCATGTTGAGAAGTGTTTACTATGAAATATAACAAATCAGCAATAAAAGGGACAGATTTGAGGGAAAACAAGAGGAACAGGACTCAGCAACAGATTATGTTCTTGCAACGTCGGGTTACTTACACTTGAAACTCTGCCAAAATCGAGCAAATCCTATTTATTGTTGCAAAATCTTTGCCAAAGCACACCCAAGGGCAAAAGTCTCTCAAACAAACACACATAGATCAAAAGCTGCCAGAAAGATCAGTGAGTGGGCTGGCTGCCTTCTACTTCTTGTACACTGGCAACTTACTAGATCCAAGACAGAACCAAGTCCAGCCTTTTTCAAGTGCAGGATATTCCTACGGTGGTTTACCTGAGCAAGTCTTCAACAACTAATAATGCCCCACAGCGAGGTCATTTTACAGCTTATCCCATCATCAGCTCTGATGGACTAATTGAGACATGACTTTACAGAACACAAGCAGCTTGGGAAGCCAGCCTACAATTGTGCAGTAAGAGAACCAAATGTAATTTGAGAGTATGGGCTGGGTTGGTTTTTTTAACCCCCAAGAGGCAAAAACATCTCCAACTTGATTTTAGAAGCAGGTTAACTTACGTGGAGAAACAGAAGCATCGCATATTTTCCATTCAGGAAAAAAATCCTGGACATGGTTCTGTTGTGAATTTGTCACACAGAGTGTTTTGAATGACAAAAAGTTAAGAGTGGTAGGAGCTGCATGAAAAAAACCATATTTGGCTGGATTGTAGAAAACCCATAACAAGCCTTCTCTTCCAGTCACAACCTCTTATATCACTTTTGCTGATGCCAACGGAAAGCCTCGCCATATGAGAATATGGCCTAACATATATCCTGTCTTCACCTAGGAGGAGAAGAAATTGATACTAAAATGACTTTAAAGCTTGGAAGGGTGGAAAGTGAATCATCAAATATAGCACTTATCAGAAAAAGAGATAATCCTCCACTGGCAAAGGTGAGCTGGAAGATTCCATAGTAGCACTCCTGCACTCCCAGGCATGCGGTAGTCTCTCAGCAGGAAACTCCCGACTGCACAGCAGAATCAGTAGGTACAACACAACAATACCAAATTTGCACACAAATACTCTCTTTCAATATGGGAAAGCGGCTAAAAGCCACATAAACTCAGAGGGATCACTGCCTGTATCAAAACCAACATGTTTTGCGACAATTTATGAAGAGAGAATAGTAACATTCAAGTGCCAAGTTCCTTGCTTTTGGTGGAACACAGAAGAAATGGAGCAAGTTTCTAAAGCCCTCAGACAGAAAAGGCAGCACACTAAAAGAGTTCTTAAGAACACCTCGCATATTAAACATATCCCTCCAGAAACATGTAAGATCCACATTTCTGAATAAAAATTATCTTTCCCATATTTGTTGAGATTTCAGTCTCCTGGGAGTCCATTTAACCAGCGCTCCAGCCTTCCAGCAAGGCTTAATTAAAAAGCCAGTGCTCCTAAAATTAAGAAAGTAGGATAAATATATAAATCTTGAGATTCAGTCATAAACCCCCTTTACATCACAAGGGGGGAAGCAGGGAAAAAAATCAAGGTCATAGGTATCCACCCACAGTTTTGTACATTGCCTACGTGTTTTCCATTCCAAAATACCCCAGTACACTTACCCTCGATTATGGCAGCCAACTTGACTACAAATAAGACCATCTGTTTTTGGCTTTATCCCTCCCAAAAATAAAATACCAATAATTTGTGGTGTACTTCATATTTTTGCATTTACATCCCACTGAACTCTTTGTGGAATGTACACACTGAAAGAAAATGAGCTACCTCCTTCCAAAGGGAAGCGTTATTATAGATGTACTGACTTACAAGAGCCAGGACAAAGGGTGCCCAGTGCTGACAGCAGTGTTGACTCTCTTGTTATTGTACGGGGCATGGTTATATATAATCCAACTCACACTCACCTCCACTATGAACTTTAAAGCACGAGTTGCTACTGAAAAGACATGGGTATGTTACAAGTTCAGAAAAATCGCACATTTCAAGACAGTGTCAAATCTACTCTCACCCCTGCTGGCAAGCAGCATGTTTATGGCAGACCTGAGTATGGGAATTATTTCACACCCTTACATACTTAGGGAATATATAGGCCAGATGACAGAAAATACTCTGAAACAGCACAGAATTGGCAATCTCAAGATATTTACAGGCAAAGAAGCATACCGCACCGAAATTGAAGTTATTGCTTCTTGTGGACAAGTGTGGTGTTCCTTGTTCAAGACACAGGACTTGTTTGGTGTTTATTTTTCCCTTCTGAAGCACAATGAGTCGGCACCCCTGTGAGGACGTTTTCAAAATGAAGGTGTTGTCTGTGACTAGAGCTGTGCCTACAGCATGGTCATCACCAGCGGCCGGTGACAGAAAGCTTACCTAGGTGAGTTTCCACAGGTGTTCTCAAACCCAAGCATCGCTCTCATGCTTCCAGGGCCATTCCAGGCTTGGTCTATGTTACAGGTTACAATACAAGAAAACCTTCCATAGTCTTTCAGAAAAGATTTATGGATACCAAGAAGGTCAAACTAAGGCTGACCTTGTACCAGTTCCTCAAATAATCCAAGGAATTGCTGCTCTACTTTGCTGATGGAAGCAGCGATGGACTCTTGCCTGCCAAAGCATCACCAGCACGATGGCTGGTGACCTGCTTCTCCAACACTGTTCCTAAACGTGGGACAACAGTCCTAACTGCTGGGTCTTTAAATCAGCTACTTCCATGTGAATACAGAAAATTAAGGTTTTTGAGGAAACCGTAAGTGTACTAGAAGTATGAACTACCAAAACTGAGCTCAAGTTGTAAACAGATTTATGTTTGCAGTATTTACCTACTTAACCCCCAAGCCAAAGGCTATCTATGACCTCAAAGCACGGGACACCAAAACACTGATCTACCCGCTTTACATGACTACAGGTGAGTTTCTGTAGGCATGAAGCCAACAGTAAACATTAAATCAATGCAAATGGAAAAGTTTTACTCTCAGAAGATATCAGGAGTTTAAAACATTGGGAAAGTGGGCCTGCAGGCAACACCACTATTTGAGTATTACAGGTGCTGTAATTCCTCATCCCCTCCCTCCCTCCCCCAAGATAATACAAGGCAACACAAATATTCTCATTGAAAAAGGACTCTGTACAGGGAATGACTGTACATCTGATGTGACTACAGAATCGAATGTGTGACAAAATGATTCTGCTCCCACTGAAAAAGAGAATTCAACAGGGCCCCAGAGCTACAGGTTCAGCTGAAACCAGTGATGCAAGCCCAAAAGTGTAGAAACTGCACTGGCAATTACAACAATTATCTAGTTTGGACTCCTTTAGATTTGCAGCGTAACAAAGGCATTTTACAGAGCAACATTCAGGAGAAAATGTTATCCAGGGAAGAACTGCTCTTCAAGCAAGATGGGAGAGTTTAGGAACATGCACTGCACTTGTTCTCCAGATAGCAGCAGTTGCTCCTGTTCTTTGCCCTTTTTGATATGAATTACAGCAGCAACAGAGAGAAATGTGTACTTAAACAAAACAAAAAACCCCCCAAAACCCAAACCAGAATTATTTATGTACAAGAAAAACATTTGAAGTGTTGTGCAACTTATTTTAACTATTGAAACTCACTAAGAATGCTGTTGCTAATAAATATTCATAAACTCTTCCCTGTGTTGTGAAATTCAGAAACTATTACACTTAAGTCTCAATATAAAATATATGCTTCTAAACCCGGATATCTGTTCCAGTTTATCATCTTTTTTTTTCCTGTCTTTTTTTTTTTTAATTATTCATTTTAACTGTGATACTTTGTGGGAACTAATATTTATCCACAGTTTTACTCAGTGTACCCACCCAGAGACATCCTGTGTTTTGCAGAGCTCTGGTTATACCAA
This sequence comes from Mystacornis crossleyi, assembly GCA_013400655.1. Lineage (NCBI taxonomy): Eukaryota > Metazoa > Chordata > Aves > Passeriformes > Timaliidae > Mystacornis > Mystacornis crossleyi. Next base: position 120,068 of record VYZQ01008435.1, read on the forward strand.
TATAATACACTACAATAATAATAAATTAAACAAATGCAGATGCATTTAAAAAAAAAAAGGAAAGAAAGAAAGAAAGAAAAAACCCAAACAAAACAAAAACCCACACTGTCAAATGCTGGTCTCCACACGAAGACACCAAGGGTTTAGATGCAAAGTACTACAGATCCTGCCACCAAAAAAACATTTAAACAAGGAAACGTGAACTTGCGCATGTTCGAAAAATTAAACACAAATCCCACGTCGATGTTATCTTGCCTATGCCTATAAAAACCTCTCACTGTG
>VYZQ01008435.1:131595-143044 GCA_013400655.1 Mystacornis crossleyi
ATTTGCAGAATAAGGCCTAAGTGGCAATACTTGTCCAGCAACACCAGGCTAAGATAGAAGGAGGTGGCTGCAGAAGTTTCATTGTTTCTTAGCTAACCCACGTTTGAAGAACTGGATTTAAATTTTTGTGGGACATTCTGAGCTTAGTAAATTCTGAGAAATAGCTAGATGCTTCCTGTTCAGACAGATAACAATCGGGTCTATGGTAGAGAAAAAATACTTCTGGTTAGATACAGATAAAAACTGAAATAGTAGTGATAGAAATACATTTTAGGGGGCAGGAGTGAAAAAAGCCTGTGTTGTGTAGTCGTAGTTTACCTAAATAGAATTGTATCCAGGTAGCTAATTAATATAGAAGGCAGAAGCATTTGCACACTGAGGAAACAGGTTTTTGTAGAGAGATTTAGCTTCAGCAACTACAAGGGAAACCTAGCTGGAGCTATATGACACAGGGTGTCAATACAAGTTATGGTTCTGAAAAAAAAAAGAATTAAATCCCAAGTATAAATAACACAGCTTTAATACAATGTCCAATAAAGGTATCTTGCCTGCAGACAAAGTCAAGTTTGCACCTCAGGGCTCCCAGTGAAAAGCGAGGCTTTGCAAAAAAGGCCAAGTAGTCAGAGAAGGAAAGCTCCTTGCTTCCAAGCATCAACATCCACAGCCACTCCTATGCTATTGTGATCATGTACCAGCTTTCTCAGTCCATATTTATACTTCTGGCAGAAAGTGTTGGGGTGAAATAGGTATTCACAGTAGATAAATTCTATCAGCCCAACTGGCCATGAAATGTCTTGTCCTCCCTTCTTGAGATTTATTGCCAGTGACTGTGCCTTCTCCACAGTAAATCGAGATTTGCTCTCAATACAATTATCTGATTGACTCTAAAACTTCTGCTTAAGTCGTTCCAACGCCTGTTTAATTGGTCTAATTGCAGTTTAAGATGCCTTGGGACATTAAATCATCTCAAGGTAGCTAAATAACTTTCTCCTGTTGCACTGACTTCTAAAGATAAGTTCCATTCTCCATATTTGTACGTACCATGTCTTCAAAATGTCAAATTTTAGTCTAAGTATGGGCCAAAGAGCTGCACCTGTTCATAAATGAACCACAAATAAAAAGTCTTGTCCTCCAGAACATGATGTAAAGAGACTTTTTGCCAGCCTTACCCGTCTTGTACTAAGTTCCACTTCAAGTGAACTGACATATATTTGTTTTTTGAATGACCCGAGGTACCTTGTTCTTGAAGAGACTTCCTTGGCATGCTGTGTTTTGTCCCAAGGCTTACCCTGCTCCCGTCAGAAACACTGCTTCTGGGAGACAATACTTCTAACTATTGTCTTCGCAGGAAGCGATTGGGTGAAAAAGTCTTGAATGCAGTAGTAGCAAACTTGTGCCCCACCGTGAAATCCCACCATGAACGGTGTACCCCAGCACATGCTGCCTGAAACAAAGCTGCTCATTGCAGCACATGGAATAAGGAAGATGCCTTGAGGCTGTTTTCTTGGTTTTTCATCAGTATTACATGATTCAGGTTATCGGGTGTTAATCTTGAATGTCAGGAGTTAAAAGCAGCATGCAAAGGGGGCAAATCCACAAGAAACAAAACAGCATCAAAACAAGATACCTTAGGAAACAGCGTAAAGAAAGAATCACTTGGGGAATACATCCTCCTTGGCTCCCATCAGGTAAGAATGATTTACACTTCTCAAGGCTGAGTTTACCATCAAAAAGAATCTTACACCACAAGTATGCTACAAAAGGAGGAGTGGTTGATTAAATGGCCAGAGGCAATCAGCATGTACTGCTGACAGAGTCTGCTGCATTTAGAGAGGATTGTTTCTTACAGGGAGCTGGAGACAGAGCTGGGATGAAGGAAACTTACAGAAGGAGGCAAGAAAGAATAGAAGTGTGGGATTCACAGATGCAGATCTTCTATTGGTTTTGTTTGTTCAGGAGTAAAGCAAAGCAAAATATTTAAGTGCTTCTTATATATACTCACCAATCCATACCAGTACTAAGAAACTGCTATAGTAGATGAAAAACCAGTTTAGGCCTGATAAAGGCTTGAGATTGCAATCCAGAAATCCAGTTCAAAGGTGGGTGAACCATAGAGTTTCCGCTGAAGCAACGGGAAGGGTTACCAAGCAGGGTAAAAATAAAAATAAAATAACTCAATAAAAATGAGAGAGACCTAAATTCCAGCTTGTCTTACATTGCAGGTAACTTCTTTATCAAAGGTAAAGAACGAAAACCCAATATAAAAAAAACATAAACCCAAACCCACCAAAAAAACCCCAACCACACAACCAACTAACCAAACCAACAAAAAAAAAAAAACCCAACTCCACCACAACCAGCCAGGCATATAACCCCAAGAATATTTATCTAAAGAAGCTTCTTATGGTAGTAAATCACTTGGGTATCTGAGTTAATGATTTCATGAAGAAAAACTACCACTATGGTCAGGAGAAGGGTGAAGAATTCCTTCCAAATACACTGCAGAGACAGGTCTCTTCCAATAACTTTACCATCAGAAGGAAGACTTCACTCAGATGCTGTACATCTGTTAAAATGAGCAACTTCTCCAAATCAAGACTGGATGCTATCACCAACAATGTTCTTAAAAACTTGGCAGGTAAGGCAGAGCACGGATGTGGCAGAGGAAACAACAGACCATGACTGTCTGATAAAGCTGAAGGAAAGATCTAAGTTGGATAAGATCTCACAAGTGCAGGATGTTGGTGTGGCTGTTCAAAAAGATCCCCACTGAGTTTAGGAAATCCCTTTTGCTTTGTCAGCTTTTTTAAGTGACTGAATTTATTTTATCCCCAACACGAAAGGAGACCAAAAAGATTGCAGAGAACAGTTTTCCAAATGGCAAGTCTTCAACCGTTCACCATCACTGAAACTACGGCCAGAAGCCAGAGTTGCTTTGCAAAGATTTTCAAGTAAGAAGTTTCATTCTTCGTGGTCTACAATAAACTAGGAGTGTGATGGGGACATGCCGGCTTAATGAAATCTGTGCAAACTCTCACCTGACACAAGGTAGATAAAACAAGCACATTAGAAAACTTCACAGAAGGGAAGGGTAGGGCAGGAAGTGTCCCCAAACAACAGAGGCAGAGAGAGGGAGCAAAGAGAAGCAGCACAGATGAAGTTATCTATCCTATTAGTCTGGGCAATATGGGTTACTTTAATGGTGACTTGCTTTGAAGTTGGATGAAGGATTTGATCCCATGTTTTGTTCACTTTGTCATTTTCCAGGTTCCTATTGCAGGCTTCCTACAGGTGCCGTGAGCACAACGAGTTTTGCCAAGTCTTTTTTCCAGTCTTTAACACTGGCCAAGTAACTGACTCATTGCAAGCTTGCAGAGGAGTTTGGTTTGATCTGATGCAAAATGAGTGCATAGCGAGATGGCATGAAAGATGAAACTGTGAGCCTAAGGTAAAACGGGAGGAGGGGAGAAAAAGCAGGTGTGTGTGACTAAGACACTGTTCTTAGGGAAGATACGATGCATTACCAAGCAACACACAATGAAAACACTGGTGCCAAAACTCAGTGCGCATGAAGTCTGGCTTATGAACCCCAGTGCCAGGTGTTAGGCCTAGAAGGTACTTTTCCCAATAGGCTCCAGATCAGCCTTCTCTAGATTAACACAATGTCTGGTGTTAATGTGCATACACGAGACAAGGATATAAATCACTGCATAATTTTTACTTGTCTGTCTTTTGGGTTCACAGCAGACAGACTGCTTTTTACAAGCTATTCCTATTTGAAATGCAATTATCCTTGTGATATAGGTGGAATGCAAAACATGTCTGAATGCAAAAGGTTCTGATAACATCAGATATTGAGTCAGAGTTTTCAAAGTTATCTCCATTTTTCTACTCTACACTAACCCATTATCCAGTATTATAATTTATTGCAGCAAGCACAGAGATACAGTATTTCTCATGCTAACAGGTACCTACAGGTTACTACTATCCCAGTGAGATACTGAGTATGTAGGTACTGAATTGCAAGAGGAGGGAAAAAAAAAACCAAACCACCAATAAACCTTCTTTTAAATTTCAAAGCAACTGAAATAAAAAACAAGCACAATTTCAACAGTATTCAACAATCATGATCGTTCATGAACAGTAACACAAAAGGATTAACATGGAAGATGTGTTTAAAAAAAACGAAAGTCCCCAAAGACACTTCTCCAGTATTTGTTCCAGTTTACATGCCCACAATCTGGCAGTATATTTGTACAGCCATATTCAAGTTTTATTTTTCTCCTCAATTTTTTTCAATTTAGAGGCTACCAAAACTACTGAACACCATTATGACATCATTTCAGCTAATAAAGCCATAGCTTAAAATAGACTTCCTTGGAACTGGGGAGAAGAAGAAAGGTAAGAGTTAACCAAAGTATTCCTTCCTCCATCTCTTAGTTCCAAACAAATTAACATTATTTATGGGCTAAAAATTAACAGTGAAAACTACATTCTTGCTTAGCTACACAGGGGCTATCAAATGGCTAACATTACACATGAATAGTATCTAATGAAATTTCACACAAGGAAGGAGGGCATGAGGAACATGGTCAAAATTATGAAAATCTGATATGGCTTCAAATTACAGATACTGTTAGTAGAGGGTTAAAGTGGAAGTTGAGGTTTTTATGAGGAAATTTTAACAAGGTTTCATGAGTGTTAATGTAGTTCAGCACTAAACACCAGTGAGGTTTCTTATGTTTCAGCTCAGTGTTAGAACTTGGGGTTATTTCTGAAGCTGAGCAAATCTGTAGCCACGTGAGACAAAGTTAGGGAAACTTCAGGGAGCAAGGAGGTTCCCCCAGGGGAGATACAACAGGCAACTCTAGTATTTTGTACCTATGTCAGTAGGTGTTTTACATCCTGTTCTAGAATCACTGGATTTTGTTAAAAGTACTAGAAACTTCTTGAGTAATCTTTTCTCCTGTGTAAGCAGCAATAATGATGCCCAGTTTAGAAGTGAGAGTACTCTATCACACTAGTGGTGTTCTCACTTAGCTTGTTTCTGAAGAGTTTGCCTTGTTTTATCATTGAAATCCCCTACAAAAGCTGGACTGACTTCTTTTCTACATTGAAGGGCTGAGTCTGCAGCTCAGAAGCACAAGACTATATAAGTAATCAAAAGGTAGCAGGTTTTAAAGCAAGATTTTAATCTGGAGAAAAAAAATAAATTACAAATGACATTTCAGGCAATCCTTTCAAATTGATCTGCCCTTGGGGCAGTTTCTGAGCCAGAAGGAGTGCCTCTTATTCTTTTATACTTCTTCAGGGGGAAANGAAAAGGAAAATAAAAAAGGAAAAAAGAAAAAGAAAAAAGAAAAAGAAGAAGAGAAACTCCTGGTCTGCAAATAATCTCTATTAGTTCCTGCAAAACAGTGAGGAATTTAGGGAAGGAAATGTCATGAAAATCCTACACAGATCATTCAGTCTCAGTGAGATGTGGTCTGGCATTTATTTTTTAAAACCTAATGATTTCAAGCAGTTTCATTTCAAAATCCAGCAAATGAAATCCATTTTCTATGATTAGAAAAGGGATATTTTCAAGGTTTTGTCTCTACAGGGCAACTAAGAAAAAAAAAAAAAAAAGAGCAGATTGCTGCTAGCGAATGAGTAAAATCTTAAGGTTTTAGAGGTATCAGCTTTGAAGACTGCAGAATTACCGCACAAAACTAGCAAAACTAGGAACATTGTTTCCCCTGGAGCTAAGTTCCCAGCAGTCACAAGACTGCAGCAGTTGCAGACGCGATTTATGACATCCTCTGAATGACCTCTCAGAGCTAAAGACAGATTAAGCGCAAGGCATGGAAGGTAGCTCCTGTCTGCCCGCATCACATGATGCGGAGTCACAGCACGGCGAGCGGACAGAGCTGTCCCCGGGCTTTCTGCTGCAGGCGGCACTGCACTGCCATTATGTAAGAGAGGCACAGTGACACACAGCGCAGGTATCGGGTCCCCTCCTCACCCCAGCTGCATCACTCCTCGAGTCACACGCAGATGTTCCTTGCGGCACTGGTTCACAGGTGTGTCTGTCATTTTCTAGGACAGCAATTGCCATTTGACTTCAGCAGCACTGTCGGTGCAACAGCAAGGTGTTCCTTCCAACTCAGAATTTAAAGGAGTAGCATAGGAGCAAAAGAAATAACTTGAGCTATTCAGCACATGAATGATCCCATTTTCTCTACTTCTTTCAGAAACAAGCAGGCTTGTTCTATAGCTGTCAAAAGCTTTACTGTATTTATCCAGTGCTGCATATAAAGTATTCCCATGGCACAGGTATGCATTTATATAAAGGCAATTCCAGTGTACTGAGAAAAAAAAGTTGTCCTGCTCTCAAGAACTGAATTAAGTATGAGGTGACATTGCAGCTATTTTGGCTAGGAGTGATTTGCCATGGCTTCATCACAGGAAGTTCAGTCTAGCAGATTTAGGCCTGGCTGAAGGGAAAGTATGCAGAAAATACTTCTCCCCAAAGGTTTGTTAAAAGAGTAAGTCACATGCACAACAAATCAGAGAAAAGTTTAAGATATTAATAGGTGTGCTCTCTGCAGTGTGACCTTTTCTGCAGGATCCAAGCGTGCTGACTTGACTTCATTACAGAAGAAAGAAAATCCAGCATAATCTATTGAGCATTTCCAACCTGAACCATGAAAGTGAGCTGTCATAGCTTATTTACCAATCTATATCCCCCTTTCTCTTGCATGTAAAGTAAAATAATAAGCAGTATTGATACCTCAACCACCACCACTACATCTCCAAGAGCATATCTTACTGAGATAAATGGGGCAGTCTGCAGTTCTGGGAACTGCTGCTCCAGACATTCCAAGTACTTCCCTGTCAGTTACACTATGTTCCCATTTGATGAGTTTTGTTCACAGCCACACCATTACAAACACACAGCATACTTTTCTGGCTCCATAGCAAAGGGTTGATAGTTTGTGGGTGTGGAGGAAAGATAAGAGACTGCAGCCTCTAAAAGTGCTGCAACTCCACACTGTAACAGACTGACCCAGTTCATCCAGGGACTGAGGCTGGAATGGGGTCACTGAAGCAGGTCCTACCTCCTCCCTTCAGGAGGCAGGCACAGGTTGCACAAGTTGAACTAGAGTGGGATTTTATTTAGTGACATTTATCAGCATTGCTCTTTAAGATGAACAACCTCCCTTCCCAACAAACTTGAAATGTAACAGGCAGCGATGCTCTTCGGTGAGGTACCAAAAACTGCTGAAGGAGAGATTTGGGATGGCGGGAGGGAAATACAGCTTTACTGAACAAATGGAGGAAGAAATTATGTTTGCCACTGTTCCTCTTGGCAGTTTGGTTTGGACAAGTAGCTATCTTTGGCCTAGACTGGTGAACATCAGTGGAAGTTTGCTCTTGTTCAAACACGATCAACAGTTCTTAAAGGGAGAAAGTAGAAACCAGTCAATATATTTTAATCAAACATTACTTCAAACACAATTTCTCTTATTAAAATGACAATTTCCTCCTCAAATTTAACAATGATTTGTGAGACACGTTATGAAAAGTCTGAGCTGATATAATATTAATTCACAGAAGAACATCTGTGCAAATGTCTGAGATGAAAATTCTATTTACTATAATAATGTTCTACTGTGACCACATTAAACAAAATCTCAAAGTTCAACAGTCCCTTATATTTTCAAGAACTACTGAAGAAAACAGTTTTAAAGCATTAAGGAAACTGAATGAACCTCCTACATACTCTGGAGGATATTCACGAGTATACAAGATCAAAAGAAAGAGTAAATACCACTATTTTAACTGCAAGCAAGGGATAAGTGTCTTTTTACATGTTCTGTTAAACTACCTTTTAAAGTATGCTCTTCTCCCAGCATCCCTGAGGACAGAGCACAGAACCAGCTAGGGCAGAGTAAGAAGCTAGAAACTTTTAGCCAAGAATGTTAAACTTTTAAAATGAAAGAACTGAGAAATTCTATGGAGAATTTTACACCTTGGATGAAGTCGAATGAAGTAACTGATCTCCCTTAGCATTATTTTGTACTGCTCTGCTGAAAGTCTAGTCCTATTAAAGGATGAGGACAAGGAGGAAGGCTTAAGCTTTTCCAGGCAGACTGGCAAGATGCCCCTTTGCAAGGTCTTTCAGGGTATGATCTCAGGAACCCTGGCAGAGAAATTATCTTGAAGTTAATGATTCTTTTCATTCCTGAAGTTTTGAGTGCATCAGTCGAAACAGTTGAGAGCATCAGCCCTGCTGAATAAAATACTCTTCCCTTGGTGCGCAGAAGTGACCAAGCAAATCAAGTCACTGCAGTGGGCAGGACTACCAGAATCGTGCATTTTGGTGCTTCAAATAATAGGTTAAGGTGCAGTGTTTTCCTTTCTTTCTACTGAGCAATAGGAACTCAAGTTCTGGCATAAGTTCCTTGCCCCAAAGACACTGAAACAGACAGCAATCAACAAAGGTTATAACTTGTGTTATTAAAAATTAGGTCAGCCCCATTCACAAAGAATGTTTCCAAAATATTTTTATTTAGTCTTTTAGGTGACTCATGCCAGTGTTGAAGTCTCTGCTCTGGATCAAAATGCATGTTATGGCTGTCATTTCGATGCTGACAACTCCTCTAAAAGGATTACTGCTTACACAGATTCCAGCTCAAGATTCTGACACTTGCTCACATGCAGGTCACAGCATGTGGCAGTCCCAGCAAGAAATGCTTTCCTCACAAGACAAAACTTAACCCAGCACCTCAAACCGATTTAGAACAAAAATCAGTGTGTTCAAATCATGACAAAACCCTGCTTGGCATCCTTGCTAATCTGAATCAATTGCACTGTCATGGCCCAAGTCAATTTGAGATTGGCTCAGTTGGTCAGACCATGGTGCTAAAACACCGAGGTTGTGGGTTCAATGTCTGTGTGGGTCATGCACTTACAAGTTGAACTCAATGATCCTTGTGTGTTCCTTCCAACTCAGAATATCCTGTGATTCTCTGAGTTTGGTTAGACGGCATGGGAACATTCCAGTGTTTGTGTCTGGTGATAGACCAAACATCCCAGAAAACAAAGTACATTGCCAGACAGGAAGAGCACAGTGAGTTCCACTCCTGTTTTTCCTTCTGGTACACATACCTTAATTTTTAATATTCTGTCTAGAATAGTTTCCCACATGGTAATTCTCCATTTCAAAGAAATTGGATAAGTTCTTAATATAAAATCGTATCTGTAATCCCTGCTATCTGTGATGTCTGATCTCCTGCTGTTTTTTAATATGAAAGGTCTAAAAAATTCACTTACTGTAATTTAAAAAGAAAAATTACAAAGTTCTTACTTCAAGTAAGGAAAAACCCTTCAGCAGTTCATGCAGTGGATGTCTCAACATTCTTCCTCTCTGAGTTACACTAGTGAAATCTTTTCGCCTTAAAATGAACCTGAGTAAATATNGATGGTATTTCCTGTATGGGTTTTCAAGATGAAAGGTCTAAAAAATTCACTTACTGTAATTTAAAAAGAAAAATTACAAAGTTCTTACTTCAAGTAAGGAAAAACCCTTCAGCAGTTCATGCAGTGGATGTCTCAACATTCTTCCTCTCTGAGTTACACTAGTGAAATCTTTTCGCCTTAAAATGAACCTGAGTAAATATGTTGGCCAAGAGTCAGACCCATTTCATGTGAATTAAATGCAGAGCGGTCTGAGTGAGAGCAGCACTGATGTCAAAGCAGCACCACCCCTGAGCGAGCGGCTTTGAGGAGATCGGCTTAGAAAGTTTCCAGTAGAACACCATTCCAACAGAAAGTGCTGACTTGATGAAACCCAAAATATTCCACAGGAATGTGCTAATTCAATCAAAACTTTTGAAAGAGGACAGGCCGGCTCGCCAAGCCAGCCAACCAGTCTAGTGAGCTGACTGGCTCTCCCCAGCTCTCCAGGGTCACTGGCTTCCCCACCTGGCCAGGTGCCAGGCTGCTATCCCTGCCCTCTGAGGGGCCCTCCAATAATCATAAAAATAACGGAGTCTTACCAAGTGTGCCGAGGAACAAGCAAAGGATTTTAAAAATGAAAACCAGAATTATTTCAGAACCAACGGCAGGGTTTCGTCAGAAGAAACTGGGTGCATTTGTTGCAAAGCATCTAAAATCACAAGTCTCTCCAGTGTCTTCCCAATTTTTTATAAACCATCTTCCAGTGAAAACAGCTGTAGCAATATTGTAACAACACAAAATAAACAATAATTATATTCAAAACCCAAACTTCGCCAGGCACCTCTGATCATCAGCAAGGAGTTTAAGGCAAGTTGCTTCCAAAGCACTGAGGAAATTCACATAAATGCCCCTGCCTGACCAAAACACAGGGCTACAGTGTAAGCAACACCTTTCACAGAGTAGTCCCTAAGTGGGCTCCCTGCCTGTCACCATGACAAATTTGAACAAGATGGTGAAAGGGGCCTCATTTAACACTGTGGAGAAGCGCAAAGGAATAGGTATGGCTACACAATATTTTAGCAGTCTTTTAAAAAAAAAACCCTGTCAACTAGCAAGTAACCCACTTTCTTCATAAAACTGGCTTTTGGCAACCTGTGGTTAACCAGTGCATGGGACCTACTCTGGCTCCTCACCAACTAACAGTATTTGCTAATTGCTAGGAAAGGTTTTTCAAGACAACATCACCAAACACCACAATATTTTTTGCACAATACCATTCATTTAACCAGCTTTTGTATAAAAATGCCTGGATTTTGATTCATGTATGAACACAAGCAGTTTAAGAAATGTGGAACAAAGTTTCACAGAAAATAAGAAAGAGCTCTTTTTACATGCCAAATGGAGTCAGAAATGAGATCTCTGTTGCAGGTAAGTCACATGATTTTGAAAGAATAAGGCTAAGAAAATGTACTCATATATTTATATGAAAATCAGCACAACTTCCAGCATAGAACTGAGACAATTTTTTGACCTCTCTTTCAGAAAACACATGTAAATCAGACAGCTGCCCGAGTTTGCAGTTCACTGACCCTTTCAACTGCCAAATGCAATGCCCAAAGGTAGCTCAGAAAGCAATTAGAGATTGGCTGGGAGGACTCATTAATTTATTTAAACTTCAAATCACAACTAAGCAGTCTTATAACATTTTTCTGGGGGAGACTGTATGCCTCAGACTCATATTTTAAAAGAGAGGTTTGTCTTCTCAGAATGACAAAATACATACGATTTTCTCCCTGGTGTTTCTTAGAAAGAACAACCAATACATTTATGATATCATGAGGAAACACATCTAGAACAGAACTAGACATAAGCACAGTTCAATCCAACTGCTCAATCTCTAAATATTTCTGCACCTGCAAAGTCTAAGGCTCCCTTCAACTACCTGCAACACAAAACTCAGAGACAAAAGAAGGTGAGGGGGGGAAAAAGTAAGAAAAGAAAAAAA
>VYZQ01008435.1:159086-178656 GCA_013400655.1 Mystacornis crossleyi
TTTTAAATATCTTTTTAGGGAATCCTTCTGAGGTTTTCCTTTTTTTTTTTTTTTTTGCTGTTTACAACTGCTGCATTGGTCCATCAGCCAAACTGTTGAGAAATTTGATTAGTTACCCATTTTAAACATCTGTGTGTAGACAAGAAACATCTTGTTTGCATTAACCAGATCATGCTAATAAGATGCACATATGCATGCATACACACACTGTGAGCATAGATTGTAAATAAGTTTTAACATGGATCTGCAGTTGGGAAAAAATAGATCAAATGATAGTTTGACTTTTCAGCAATTTGAAAAAACGACACGGTAACTCAAATATTTTTCCTTACCTAATTACACCTTTCATGCAGAGTATTATATGCTTTCATTGCTTTACTCATCCATAAGGCTACTGAAAGTAAGAGAAACTACAACTATTTAAGAAGTATGGTTTTCTTCTTCACTGCTCAAAGAAATCATGACCTGTCCTTTGAGAAAAATAAGCAATACTCATAAAAAGAAAGGAGACACTGTCTTGAGTTTGAAAACTGAGATAGCACGAAACTGGAACATGCTAATGAATTATACTTCAATAAGAAAGGTTGTCGGGGTTTGTGTTTTCTGTTTTGTTCCTTTTTACCAGTGACTAAGGAGCAATCATAGTCAGTATCCCTGTTTCAGGAATGTTGTTACTAGATCAGAATCAGAGCATGCCAGGAGGTACAAATACGTTTGTTCACATACATGTATTAGTCCCTCCTCCAAAGAGCTTACACTCCAAAATAGACAAGAATAAGCAATGGTTGCAATGGGAGCAATGTCTCCATTATACACTTCAGAAAGGCAGTAAGAAACTAGTCCTACATTACACAGAAAGTCAAACAAGTCTCCTAAGTCTCTGGCTGCCACCTTATGTAAAAATGCCTATTTGCCCACAATGACACTGAGACAAGGGTCACAAAAAAGTAAATCAGTGACATAAATTTGCTGTGTCTTTCTATGAAGCACTGCCTTCTTAACCATCACCTTACCTAATGAGTTAGCAAAGCTCTACCACAGGTCCCTAAATCCAGTGACTGGGCAGTTTAAACACAAATAATTAAATGCTCAATGAAAAAAGGTTTCATGTTTTGAAATAATGAAAAAGCTCTTTAGAGCAGTTCTTGATGGCAGCATAAAGAAAGCCAGAGTTTGAGCCTGCACTCCTCCCAACTTACTTACATGTTCATCCCTTCACCTTCCTTCTCTGCTGTATTAGCCAATTTGGAGACTGACAAGATCAAAACAGCAGCTAGAGTACAAAGACCAATCAAGTGCATGCAAATAAACCCTTCCACGACATAAAAACTCCAAACAAACAGTTAAAAAACCCCCATGCCAAAAAACTGTGGACCTACAGAACAAGAGACAAGCTAATGAAAGATGAGTCCCAAATGTGTACTGTATTCATACCTCAGCAGCAAACAACTTAGAGAAAAAAACTCAACATCTGGGATTTAATTCTCTTCAGAGAGGCACTCATAAATTATTTTTTAATGCCTCCCACACTTTAGACATCTAAAGCCCTGAGGTAGACTACTTAAGACGACAACTACTACTAGTACTACTCCAATGTCAAAATAATTAGAGACACAGATTTATATCTGTTTTCCCATTGTAGCCTTTCATTCTGGGTTGAAATTCGTAACTTTCCAAACTATTCTGTGAAGGAAACAATAGTTCTCAAAAGGCACTTTTACTTATGCAAACCATTCCCCAAGCAAGAAAGATTTCATGCTGCTAACTGTTCAGGCACTGAATTGTCACATTGTTAAGTCTAACACAACATAATTTATAGGCATTTTTCTTTTTCAAATTAAATCTTCTCCTTTATCTAAAAGGAGCATTAGTACCTCAAAAAGACTTCTGTTTCAGTAGACAGGAGATGCACTTTCAATGTCTTATGAAATAAAAATTCCCATGATAACCTTGAAGTATAAACCTTTCACACTTAAACTGTTACCAGTTTTCTAAAAGGCCGCCTTATTCTGGATTTTAGGAAAGGTAAAAGGAGCTGTTTCCCACATGGACACAAGATTAAATCCACTCCTTTCATTGTGGAAGAAGCCCTCAGAAGGCAAGTAAATCCACTGCACACAGGTGAGTGTAAGAGCAACTGTGCTAAATTTCCACAGTACAGCCACACACAAAACAGTGAGATTAAGCCAGGTGTAAGTCATGAGCTCTGGTGAAAAGACAGACTTGTTCCAGTTCTTCCATAGCAAACTCTATCTGTATTTAAGACTTCTGAGAAGTCATAGGCATGAAAAGGACAGCCTCTGCCTCCAGGCTTTGTGGGTTTATCAAGTAATTTTTTTTAAAACTTGCTTTTAACTATCATTTTTGGGAATGCTTAATAAAAGCTCCTAAGGGAAGCCTGGCATTCCTGCCAGTCATCACAATCTAGAGCAGGTCTTGCCATACCTGTCCTTTACAGCAGTTGTATCAAATCAGAGGTCAGTAAACTAAGATACGTGCCACGAAGAGAAACCTATTTTTATTAGATTTTTCCCTTGAAATGAAGCAATACTCAATAAAATTCCAGGCTTTGAGTAGTGCAAATGCCATTTAAACCACTGAACTTATGTCTCTGCTTTCCAGAACAGTGTAGACATTGTACCATTTATTCTATTAATCCTGTAACCTACAACAGCAGTTTCTGGTCTGGAAGACATCTCTGCAGGGCAGTGGGCACGCTACAGAAAACTAACATCTCTCTAATCCTTCAGGGAGTTCCTCCAGCTCCAGGTTGAAAAATGAGTGAATGCTGCACTTGTTCTGTGAACAGAAGACTTCAGCCTGATACAGTCTCTGTCAGGTACTTTGCACAGAACATGGTAGGGCAGACTGAAATTCTGCTCCTGGTGTAAAACTGGTGCTTAGAGAAAACCGCGTCAGAACTGTCCAGAAGCTAGCCTAAGAGGAAAAAACAGATGCAGTTGGAAGGGTTATGTCATATATACGGGAATATAAGTCTTTTATACATGAGAATACACTTTTGGGTAGAAGTCAAAAACAAGAAAATTGTCCTTCTTCACTATGGTGTAAGTAGGTCAATTTTTATTGACATCAGAGATATTCAAAACAACATTGCAAATTAAACTCTTAATTAAGGAAGGATGTTCACAGCACTTAACATCTACACGTCGACTTCCAGAATAAAACCCTAGCTCATTAACCAGGTTTCTGCCTGAAATAAAATTCATATGGATTGCACTAAATCTTGAGACGGACTGATCTTGTTACACTGTCATCCAGTCACTCTAGAGCCCCACAGTGACAGCTTCAAGAGGAAACAGTTCATCTAGGCTCAGAACAACTAAAACAAATGTGTGTCAATCCACCATGTTGCTAACCTACAACACAGGTGGGATCATAACTCCTGCAGTACCTTATTGTTGCTCTTGGCCTGGCATATCACAAAGTTGAGGGCAGTGCCACCCACAAAATAAAACAGCAAGGCTTCTGGAATCAATTCCAAATATCAAAAGAATAATACAGTTTCTAATCTATTAATATTCTGGCAAGAACATGCATACACAAATCGGAGTCTTTAAAACCAATTTAGACAAAAATTCTGATGTCAAATGTATTGATATGGACAGCTACAAAGCTGCCTTATTTTTCATAGACAAATGGCTTGTATACAAGCAATTTGCAAAAGATACAGGAACCTCTTCTAAAGAACCAGTTATGACAACTTGTATTATCAATTTCTATTCCCTCAGGGACAGTTTTACAGAAAGAAACCGAAAATTAAGCAAGGAAAAAAAAAAAACCCTTATAAAATTACTAGCTTTTGTCTTGCACAGGCTAATTTGTTAATGTAGGTTTTAAATTTATTTAATGTAAATGTACGTGGTGGGTTCCACCCCCAACCAAGCAAATACAAATAGCATTTCATTCACTGTCCAATCTCGATATGTTTCTGTAACTATTCAGGGAAAAAACCTGTTCTTATACCAAACCTAAGAAATCAGAATAACAAGTAAATAACTTCTAAAATGTGACTTCGATAAAGACCCTTGACTTATAAATAAAATCATGTTATACACCAACTCTCAAACAAAGCGGGATTAAGGGAAGGAAAAAAAAAATAATACTGAAAGGTAGAATGCAGCCCTGGAAATCACCCAACAACTTGCCACAGTTCCCAGATAAATGGCAGGGGTCCAACCTAAACAAAGCAAAGTTACCCATAACTTAGGGACAAGTGATTTGGAAACACATCTTTTCCAGGACACTAAGAAAACTCTAATATTAATTTTGTTCAATGATGGATTTCCATTTTTCATTTAGAAAATACACTCCAATAACTGAAATGCAAAACCAGTTTATTTTCTTTTCTTCCTGAAATTCACCTTGTTTCTTCCAGTAGGGAGGGAGTGCATGAAATGCACGTGGGTTCCTTTTTTATTTGTTTAGTAGCAAACTGAATAAAGCTACTAATGTTCTTAAAGAACCTGACGTAATGCTATAGTAGTATACCAAAGGGTCTTCAGCATAAAAAGGAATTATTATTTACTTAGGATTCCCACCCCTAAGGCAAATCCTGCAAGACATTGCTAACAAGATGACAGCAAGTAGGGAAAAAAAGCACATATTATCTTAAATAAACTGCACTTAACAATATTTAAAAAAATATTCAAACCACATAGCTCTCTGCAGCAGGGTCATGAAAAGAAAAGAAAAGGCTCACTAAAGTTTTCACAAAACTTGTTTTCACACAGAAATCAAAGTATCACTGTGTTTTCCATCTTGGCTTTGAAGCCATTAGGTGAAATTAATTATTCACATGTTTTGTTCTTTTTCCTCCAAACACAAGATAGATCTCATCTTGTTACCTCAGCATTACTGGATGCAAAGCTATCCCTTTTCAAAAGTAAATATTTCAGAATACCACCTTGTAGATTTTATCCTCTTGTCAAGAAAAACTAATATTATTTCAAAAGGTTAATCTTTCAGTGAGTCTCCTACTGCTCAAGGCATCTTTCTAATACTAACTCAAAACATATCAGAAGTTTTTCCAGGCTTTTAAGCATTTAAGGTCAAATACTTTAATCCTCTCTTTTTAAAAATGTGGTGTCACAGACCATCAGACAGTGTGAGAACAGCAAGGATCTGCATAATTTGCTTTTTCTTTTCTACTTCCACTTACTATAAGGAACCAAGCATGGAAGTCCAGTTGAAACCACAAGCCTAACAAAACTTTCAGCAGAAAATGAGAACTAGATCCAGAAAGTCCTTAAACCACGTGAAAAACAAACAACAGAGATGAAACTAAGAACAAGGAAGTTGGTTTAGCAATGTTTTGGAAAGCTGTGACAAGAAACCTATTTTCTAAGATAAAAGTGAACAAGTAGATGAAGACTGAACTTCTGATTATAAAAAGGACTGCAGACCTCTAACTTGGAAAGAACTACAAAGAGCCTTTCAGGGAAGTGTACCTGGTCTACCCTCAGGGGTATCAAAGCTGCTTTCTGCACCACAGGGCACTGGGGAAAATGAGAGTCTATCACAAACTCTTGGTCTTTTCAATAGGATTCAGTGCCGCGGCCAGAAAGGTTTGGGCCAGAATGGCACCGACAGTTCCTGTGATGTGCTGTGGTTCACCTGCGGCATACAGAAGCCGCAGCCCGCATGCCGCGGGCGGCCGGAGCACCTGGAGGGGAGCGGCCGCCGGGACCGGGCTCCGCCTGAGCTGTCCAGGGCGCGGGTGCTGAACAGGTTCTGCCCGGGGAGAGACTCGCCTGGGGCGCTGGCTTCTCCTCCGCTTGGCTTCCACAGAGCGGGTATTCACCCCAAACGATTTATCCTTGATTACCAGTCTCTTGTTACTCCTGTTATTAAGCGCAGTTAGCCAAATACCACAAGAATGACACGAACATATTAATACATGAGGTCTGTCTTCTGCAGCCCGGCCAGGATCAAGCCCTCTAAGTTTTTACTCTCAGCCTTAGGCCGAGGTTCACGGCTTAAAGGCACAAAGATAAAAATTTCAGTTTGTGTACCAGGATGATGAGGTATATGCAAGTGTAACAAAACTCCTTAAATTCCCCTCTATTTACACAGCACTAGTGCCAATTTGTATAAACAGTCACAATGATACTTTTGTCTGTGTTATGGAAACGTTTTTTACAGCCCAAACAGCTGCTTTTAGTTTTAAAGAATAATTGCTGCTGGCTTTCTTGTTTATACAAGAAGCAGCAGCTTCAAGTTTACTAGCTAACACAAACAGTAACACTAGATAACTCTATACACAAGCCTGTTTTCAATGAATTCTCTTATCAATCTATCCTCCTGAATCTGGCTAGGCAGGCAGCCACTGACAAAAACAAACAACCTACGCTTTAAAAGACAGTTACTTTACTGTTAAATGTTGTCTTCTTCATTACCACCCTGGTCCTTTTTTGTCAGATACATCTAGCAAATTAGAGCTTTCTACAAGCCTAATTCAAAGTAAGTGGCTATAAAAACAGAGAGATACTAAGTGCAATAAATGTCCTTTCAGTTACATTTCAAGGCTATATGCATCATTGAAACTGTAGCTAATAGCTAGCAAGAGTCAAGTACAATTAGAAAGGAAAAAAGACTGTAATGAAAAAAGAGCTATCTGTTAAAAAAATGCATCAATTGCAAATTTCTGCATTCAAAATTGGAAATCAGTTGCAAAACAGTAAGAATAATTTGCTTATTAGGAATTTTTCCAGTGGTAAAATTAGCTGTCAGAATAAAGTACCAGAGAAATTAGATAGTTTTCCATTAAGAAATTAAGAAAGAACAAATATCATCTGCTCAGAATGGGCTAAACCCAGCTGATCCCATATTCCAGCGTCGGTAGGAACCCCAAGGTCTCTTCACGTGCTATGAACATCAGAGACACTTGTGCCCACACATCACTCGTTAGAATTAAATCTATCCTTACAAGCCCTTTTGCATGAATTTTTGGAGAAAAGCCATTGTATGCATAATAACCTAAATATAATAATGATTTTTTTTTAATGATTAATTATTTCCCAAAACACTCAGTGAGAAAAGAAAAAGCAATGTTTAAGTATTGCATACAACAACAGCTGACTGGACTAGCTGACAAAGTATCTTTCCTCTATACTTACCTCTCTGTGTACAAGTACTTGTGGTGATACTTGTAATCCTCAACTGGACAGTTCAATTGCCATAGTATTCACTGAATCCAGGGTTAGGAAAGCACCATTAAAATTTGCTCACAATTTATGAGTTTCTGTGGAGGGCTATAAATCTAAGTTCAAGAGCATGAATACTGAGATTGCAGAAAGAGATCCTTCGCCTCCAGCAGAGGAAGAAATCCTTCTCAGTTATAGATGACAACTCCTGACAAACGGGATTATGCCCTTCAAGGTAGATTTGTGAGCAAACAAAAAGTTCTGCACGAGCAAGACTCACTGACTGGAGTAAAGCTGTCCTCATAATGTTTTAGCTGTACCAGTAGCTAAAAAACATGGTACCTAGTACATTTATCATCATTGCCTGAAGGAGCATGAGGCTTAGTATATCAGAGAGAAATTACACTAGGGAAAATACAAGAAAAGTAAGGTCCTGTGTCTTGAGGCTTTTCTTCCTTTCCTATTTCTAGCTGAAATTTCACATGTCTGAAATCAAATTACAAGTGTGTAATTTTGTAAATGTACAAATCCTTAAGGCATAAACAGAAAACCAATAGTATTAGGATTTAATATGTTGACATTTAAATTCCAGGCTATAGTGCCTTGTGCTAGATGTACAGCCTATTTACATGGTTAGGTCTTTGAGGGAGCAAGCTTAATCAGTTTAAACTCCTATGTGCTTCAAAACATTGCTAAAAAAAAATTTACATCACCATGTTCAGGTTTGGGGAAATGCAAGTTAGAAAAACTGGAAATCAAGAAAATACCTATGAATAGATACTCTAAAATAAATAATCAAAATGCCCTCTTCTCTTTGATACAGAACTAATTATTTCATTATCTTTTTCTTCAGTGTTATTCCTCCATTAATACTACTGGTATACAATTGCTAGATAAAACTAGGATATTAAAGTTAAAATCCAAATTATATATAATATCCTAAATTATGTCTTCCAAGAAAAGAAAATAAACAAGTCCTAAACTCAAACACTGATTTTCTTCTTAAATGTGACTGTTTTTAAGATCCAGCTATGTCAGTATTTCTGCATATTTATTTTTGTTTTTCAATAGCACCACAGTTACTAATAAAGGTGTTGCAAGTAAGATGACTCATCCACAGAGAGAACAGCAAAAGGGCAGGGAAAAGGAAGAAAAAAGGATAGGCTCTCAATAAGTGACAATAAGCTTTAGTGTCACAGGACCATAGCTCAAGAGATTAGAAAACAGCTGTATCAGCACTCATATCCCTGCATCCCAACTCCCTCTAAGTAAGAATGTCATGAACACCACCACTCTATACAGACCTTTCCTGATCTCTTGCTTACAAATTTAGCATCCTTGCCAGATGATTTCTTTTGAGGTTAAGATTTCCTGGGGTGCTTACATTTTTCACTCATTTTAATTCTGCATTTTTGTGGATAGTGTTCGGCCAGCAACATGTTGAATACAAACATTTGCTTTTAAACATATTTCAAAGACTGCTTGCATGCTACAGCTAATGAAGTTTTAGGCTGCCGTGGGACACAGTTATTTCACAGCCCAGAGACAGTGCAAATCCATGATGGAACAATGAAGAAAAACAGGAGTCCCTAGAGGTCCATCTTATAACCAGTATTTTGCAGCACTTTGGAAAATACAGGGGGTATTGGATAGCTGTAGTTTTGACCTCTGGCAAAACAATTCTTTTAAAAACTTAATAAATATTTGCCCTTTTAACTTGTTTCTTTAAGCATCAGAGCAAAATAATTCAAGGCCCTTTGCTGTAGTCCTTGCTTCTAGAATAATAAAAATTAATTTCTGCTATTTCTTTCAACTTCTGGCAAAAATTATACTCTGAATAGTCTTTATCAATGCTAAGTATACCTTGCCTTATATTTTTTGTAACAGACATGGCAGCCTTTCTCTGCAACTTGCTTATGTATGGCTAGCCAATCCCATCAAGAAAATCAACACCGTCCAGGATTTAAAAATTAGAATGCTTTTGACAACCACTCCATGACCTCAGATTCCATGACTGCATAAATCTGTGTGCACAGGAACAACCTCAACACTGCTGTCAGTCCAAGTAGTCTTCAGAGAGCTTAATTCCAACTCACTTTTCATAAATTAATGGATTTCCCCAATGTATTAAATGGTTTTATGTCAAGAAATTACATCATCCAAGCTTACAGTGCTTTTAAACATTTCTTCTAAACAAAGCTTTAAAGCAAAATGTACAATCCTTAAATACATGTAAAAGGTTGGTTGCCGGCACATCTGTGGAGAGAAGTCCCCTATACCAGCCCAGCCCACTAGGAGGAACTTCTGCCCTCCCGCTCCAAATGTGTTCATCGTTTCCTCTGACTTCGTCAGCTGAACACAGCTGTGTGCGTTATGACTGGAGAGGCCAAGTGGAGACGCAAAGAGAATAACCTGGGCTGGACACGTCATCCATTCCCCCCACCACCTTGCACAATGTAAAAACACATTATTTGCATTAGCTTTCTTATCCCTTTGTTTGCAGCAAAACTAGTCCCTTGTTTCCAAAGAACATTTCCTCCACTCCCTAGTTTTATGCTGTCACTGGATCTTGATCTTATCAAGTGCATGAAAACCAGTTTATTTTGGTACATGGTTTATTATTCTAGCAATGGCATCTGTATTTCCTCCAAACCAGAAGCTACTTCAATACTCTCTTTTATTTCAATAGTATTTTCAACACTTTGTTTTTTCACATCCATGGCTATGAAGAAGCTCAGTATCATCTGTCTTTGAAAATCTTATCACTTACAAAGCACACAAATTCACAGATATGGCACACTGGGGTATAAACTAATCCAACAGCCAAGCTGTGGCAAACACACATTACTCTTCAGTTAATTTTAATTGTATTTCAGTCCTTAAGAAGTGAGGCAACGCCTGTAACTGGCATCTGGTATCTTAATATTAGATATCTAGTATGCAAATGTTAGGACAGGCAAATTAGATATTCAAAGGGTGTTTCTTGGATAGCATGCAGCCCTTTTACATATGTAAATTTCATGCTGTTTTCACTCATGTGCTCTTCTAGATCATTTCTCTTCAGCCAGCAGTAGCTTTATAACCCTACTGCATGGGTGGAGAAGGTATTTTATTTCTTTACACAGCACTTTAAAAATATAGTTGTAATTTTACAGTTATGTTTAATTATTTGGAAGTTGTAATTTTTTAATAGATTGCTAGAGCTTTAACAAAAAATTATATTGTCTTTGCTCTGCTTTGTACTCAGGCAACCAATCTATTGGTCATTCATTGAGTAATATTCCCAATATAAAAATAAAACAAGTATCTATCCAAACTGATCTGACTGCCTCTAACAACTATACCCACATGGCTAAGAGAGTGAAAAATACCCTAAAACTCAAACACTCAAACCAGCTCTAATTTACATCTGAGGTTGAAGAAAATCATAGCATTGAAAAATCAGAAGGAAAGTTGCTTAGCTAACCCTGTATTTGGGCACTTCACACCTGAACTCCATCATCACCTTTTAGAAAGGTTCATCACAATCAACTATGAAGATGAATCATGATTCATACCCAGTGCAAGACATTCTAGGAGCCCTGAGCCACTCATACACATGCAAACCATGCCTTCCAATATTCAGAACACAGGTGTGTGATTTTAAACTCATTCTTCCCAAAGGACAACAACACACACAAGAAAATGGACAGCAAATTCTCAAGTCTGGCATCTTAGGCTACTTCAGTCATCCTTGCTGATGCAGCAAAGACAGTGAGAAGAAAGAGAACTGCCTCATAGTGAAAGCAGAGCAGTTAAATGACCACAGAGAACCACATTTTACTGTTGCCACTATTCTTTATGTTCTGGAGATTGTCCACCATTATCTCTGTGACATTTGCTTAACTGATGATGCTCTGATCTATTTGGTAGAGCCACAGCATTTTCTCAAGAGAAGCAAGATTTTTTCCTCAAACTGGAACTTTTATCCATATTCACACTAAAGAATAAAAGAGTGATGTTCTTCATTCTACAGTAAGTAAAACCTCTGATAGCTGCCGGAAATCAAGATTCAAAGTAACATGATTTTCAGGGAACTATCTAAGATTCTTGACAGAATGACAATCTACTTTGTAAGTTTTCTGAAAGACTATCACCAGATTGGTCCAGATCTCATTATAAAAAAAACCTAAGATTCTCAAAATACTGCTTATGTGTTCAGGCAATTTGCAGAAAGCACCTCTGAGCGGACTTTTCTTTTGCTGCACATGGAAAACTTCACATCTGTTAGTGTATGCTGTGACAGTTTTTATTTTACCAGTACAGAACAACTGCATTTAGGTTACACTCAGTACAATTCAGCAAGAACCCACTCTTCAATTTTGTGTCAAATTCAACACTCAAAGACAAATGCATCTGTATTTTGATAAGACACGGGATCCTCCCCTTTTTGCATTGAGTCCTATAAGTGCCTCAATTATATTTCAACTCAAGAAATTATATATACACCTATACTTCAGGGGAAAAAAATTCCAGGAGGGTCACAACTAAGCTTTGTTCTTTACCAGAGAATAGCACATGGAATATGCTAGTATTGGCATTTAAAAAAGGCTGTAACTTACTAGTATTGACAGTATTCCAGATGCTCAAGTAACCTCCCATATCTAAAAACTCCACCTTCAACTTTTAAAACCATAATGAAAATGCAGTATAAATCAAACTGACATAAGGACTAATTATGGGAGCTCAACTAGGAAGTGTTTTGGAATACCACTAGTTTTAAAAGCCATTTACTGTTAAAATGTTACTAAATAATTGCTTTATATAAATGACACTTTGTATGGAAAGCCAAACAAATCATAACAGCCTGTTTCTCCTTGCCATTATTCTTAGGTGAATTTATTATAAGTTACTAGAAGACAAGCAAAGTGGATGCCAGATGAGAACTCTGTATTTATAGCACGCTAAGTCAGTCAGCAAACAGAATCTACTAAAAATATCCCCAGTGGTATGCAGCACACCCACCGTTTGGGGACTGTGCACAGGCTGCGGTGGTCTGATTTTGAGACAGAGCAGACGAGCAAGAAAACACCCAGCTAGGTCAGTTCCTAAAGACAACTGAGAGTGATAAGAGTCAAATCCCACACAACACCGGCTGTTCTGTTTGGCAGACAGTCAGACACCTCGAGCCCTGAGATTGTCCTGCGTGCCTCCTGATCTCTCCAGGTCAGTACTATTCAATTTCCATGCAGAAAATAGAAGCATGTCCTAAAGTGAAAAGGAGAACCAGCCTCATTCTTTCTACGGCTTACCCTCCCATTTTTGCAAGCACCAGGAATTTGAAGCCTACCAAACAACAGAGGTCAAAGACCTCTGGATGCACACTGAGATATCCTCAGGAAAGTCACGATGATAATTTACAAAGGAAAGATGGTCTTGGGAACATAGGCACTTGTTTAGGGAATATCTATCCAGATAGTAGACAACAAAACCCACTCTCCTAGATGCTTAAGACATGCAGTTCTGGTTTTACTCAGGTAGTTGTGGTTTTATAATTGTTTTCTTTTGATTGGAAAGATGCATGTCTTTAAAGATGCTCCAAAAAAGAAACTCAGAGCACTCAAAGATTTCTCACTTTCTTTTCATGGGTTAAACATCTGCAAGAACAACATGCTTCATTACCACAGTAAATGAACACAATCTGTAGAAATGACCATACGCCTCTACTGAAACTAATTAAGCCATTAATGGGCAGTAGACACGCTGCAGAAAAATCTTGAAAATAATATAAAATTGGTTGCACACAAATAGGAAGGAAAACCTACCCAAAATTTTTCACAACACTATTCAAAACTTTAAAGTTTCCTGCAAGGCTAAGAGAGCAAATCAAGAACATTTGCAGATGAAGTTTTCCATGAGCAGCTTGGAAGAACAGGGAAGGAGAACTTACCCAAACAGATGCATAGGCAACGTGTTTTAAAAATAGTTTTGAATTTCTAGCAGTGACAAAAGGCTTTCTTTATGAGACAAAAAAATTACTTGGGAGGTTGTTGAAGACTAGTCTGCAATTATATGACAGAACATGAGGCGAGACACACTGTCAGAATATCAGGGTTGCATAGGCATTCAAAAGATATTAAATAAGAGGAAGGCCTTTGTTTGAACTGGCACTGCAAGGGTTCAATCAGGTATTATCACTACCTTGATAGCCAAAAGAAATATTTATATATGCCATTACAATTATGCTGTTTCCTTTTCTTCAGACGGTTAACTATTTGTATTTCTCCCACAAATGCAGTGCTGTCATTTTTTATTATTTGGCTTCTCCAAACCCCTTTTGTTTACCAGGCAGGAAGAGGGGAACAAAAAAAAAAAGCCCTTCAAAAAAAAGACGCCTTTCAAAGATCCTCTATCACTCACCTCAGTCTTTACTTCACTGCCCCAAGTTACTCATCATCACAGGGACTGGTCTCCAACTGAAGGAAATGAAAGATGACTCCCAGGGACCTCATGAGCACCACCAGAAGACGCAAACAGTCCTTCTTTTAGCTCACTTTGTCCAAACACTTAACATTCAAGACTAAAAGCACTCTCTTGACTGAGCTGGAGCAGGTGGTGGTGCTGCTGGACCTTTTGCTACTTTTTCTTGTCCCCTCCTCAGGAGGGTTTACACCTTTGCTGCCAAACCAGGAACTGTATATGGCCCATGGAATGTATGCAGGACCAGAGAGGCCCAACTAAACACAGGAACAGTGAGGCCCTGCAAAGGGACTGGATTCCTCAAACCCATCAGACAGAACAGACCTTCTGAAGCTCATTATCAATAGACTTATCCTTGGACTGCTCTCCTAGCACAATGGATTTTTCAATCTGTGTTTTGGTGAAGGGGATGCTAAAGTATTTGCAAAATTCCCCATATCTTCCGGGACTGCAAAAGTAACTCTTCTCTCTCACTTTGAGGTGAACTCACTGGTATAACTAAAAACATCTATCCCTTGCCCTCACCAGCCCACCTCTGTGTTTGTGCAGTTACATGTAGGCATACAAACATGTCTCTATTTCTCTTAGCATTCTGACTGGTCTTCATTTTAACCTTCTTCTACAGTCAACAGACTTCAACCAACCTTTCATTTTTCCAAAGTGGATAAACGTGGATATGATTGCCTTTCACTGGCACAACCAAGTGAACTGAAACAAATCAAAACACCCAAGCAGAGACAGCTCCTTTGCTTTCACCGTTCTGAACCTTCTAAGACCCATGAACTGCAACGGCAATACTATCTGAAAAGGCACATGGAATTGGGGCTTTTTGTGTTCACAACAGCAAACAGCAGTTCTATCAACCTCTAAAAAGGCAAAATTTTTATGGAAAAGCTATAGCTTTTAGTATTCTAAATCTTTCCACTCTTTCCTCATTCTGAGTGGTTAGGAAGCAATTTAGAGAAATACATATTGTATCAAAGATTCAGTGGCCCTCCTCAAATATAAAATAATTCCAACTGCCATGAAGAGCAGATATGTCAAGCAGTACCAAGGCATACAGGCTGAAACTACAATAATAAGTTTCACTTCTTCTAACATGATTCACACAGACAGGATATCCCAACAGTCCCACTGCAAGGCGCACTTCCCAACACTTCTCCCAATTCAGGGGGCAAAGACCTCAGAGTGCCTTTGACTGGCAAAATGGGAGCAGCAGTAAGTCTGAAGTGTTTCAGAGTTTCATGATTTCTCAAAGCAATAGTAATTGCCTTGTACTGGATGAGAAAGGCAACGAAGTGACCAAAAGATAGTTATACTCTCCCCGCAAAAAGCTGTGAGAAAAATGAAGAGAACCTCAAAAATCTATCCAAATGCACCATATAACTAAACAGATCTGATGGGAAACAAAACAAGACGTGGTCTTCTAGGCAGTTTGAGAGACATCTAAAAAACTCTTCTGCAAATTCACATCATTCTTCTACTGCTATTTGCTTCCCACAATCCAACTAGGAATTCAGATTATAACCTGAGGCTTTCATAAACTTTCTTTTACAGAATGAAGAATCCATTCATTACTTCTACCAGCTATTATTACAGATAGATGCTACTATAACATACCTATAAGGTTCTACCCATACTGTGTTATGTACATGCAGAAGCTGGTGATAAATCCTGTGCTGTAAAGGACTTCATAAAAAAAGGCTGATCATTACTTGGCTTAAGAAGAACGTAACAAACTTCCTTCTCCTAATAAAGTTGAACAGATGTGACTTAATCTCCAAATCATTACTCCAAATCTTGACATAGGCAAGAAGGCTGTTAACAGCTGTATCTGACAACACTATATATAAAAATCTATCCATAAAAACATCATATAAAACTGTATATGACCATAAACAACAGAAACTGAGATTTTTGTATAATGCCTTGTATAATGTACAGTCTCTGTTCAATCATCTTGAATGAAGAACTGATGAGGAAATTTTTAAAACTCAGTGTTTGAGTTTCTGCTATCTTCAGCTGAATTTTTATATATCATTCCGTAAGAGACTCTTAATGACAAAGCAAAACAAAAAATAGTTTAAAGGCATTATTGTTGTCTTATAACAACAATCCCAAATTTGAACACCACAAGGATACTTACACTAGTGTTTTTGCCAATAGTTCTCCCAGTTATGACCACCCAGAAACAGGAACATAAACATGAAGAGGGTTCTGAGGAGCTGTCAACACTTTAAGTGATGGAAGTCACATAGCAGCTACCCAAAGCAAAGACCATTCCAAAAGTCCATTTTAGCTGAACCAATTGCATCACTGACAAAAACAAGCTATATTGTAACTACAGTGGTAGCTTTGCTGCAGTGCTGACGAATATGTAATGGCCAAAAACACAGTGGAAAAACTAATGTGAATCTGGCCCCATGGTCCTCAGGGCCAACTCTTCTACACGTAACAGAAGGTAAGAATATTTACTTTGGGGCTGGAAGAGAGGGGAAGTCCTGTTCACTGAGGAACAGAGCAGGGAAACTACTGGTCAGAATTCCCGGTAAGTGTTATCACCTTAAAGGAAGCCAGAATTTGGCACTGTGTTGCAAGAAAGCTCTTGAATGTCACGCACAGGTTTGGCCTCTCTGCATCTGGGACTGCTGTAAGATCTTAGGGAATTTGGGTCTCATTCTGCTTAATGCCCTAAGCCTACTTCAGGCATGCTCACAAGCACAAAGTTAAACACGCATATATATTTTTTTTTGTGAGAACAAGGCCCTGATTATTGAGTGAATTGAACTCCCCCTGAGATGAGACAAAGCTACATAGCAGTACTTACTTCACTGTATGTTGTTCATAAAAGTGCCTTAGCCTGAGGTCAGATAGGAACACAAAACCTTCAGAGTCGGGAAAGGCTGTTAGTACCACAGCTCCTACTAAAGGAACATAGGCAATACCTGAACATACTTTAACATAGTTTTTATATGTTCATTCAAATGGTGTATTAACAAGCTTAGTATAGATTTAAGCATGTTACTTTAGAGGGTTAATATTTATACATTATTTCAGCATGCAAAACAGCTCAGTAAAAGTGACAATAGAGTGTAATTCACTAATGGCAAATTAATTACAGTAATTTAACAAATGCAACGCCCACATGTCACTGACTGATGAAGCCAAGCAGTACGCCTAAAAACATAAATAGCTGGAGATTCAGTTCAACTTACAGAAGTTATTCTTGTTCATCTTTTTTATTTTAATATTTGCAGAATTGCTATGCTAATTCTCACAATTAATTTTGGCACTTTTCAGGATAAAAAGAAACAATTCAGCTAATTTGCAAGTTACAAAACAAGGGAGGGACCTTCAAGCATGCTCAAGCTACATAAGACAAATGCCAGATACCACACCTAGACAAGCTTGAGCTAGTTATCATCAGGTCAAAAACAATGCTTCAAGTTATTTTTCAGAATGCTGATGCTATTAATGTATGATCTCCAGTTGGGCTACTTTTCCCAAGCATGTAGTTATCACAAGGAATCAAGAAAACACAAAGCATACAACTAGAGAAGGATGGCAACATTGAGCGGGATGCAGAGTAACAAATCATTAACATCACAAAATATTTAAATTGAAAGAAAGAATAATGCTTCCAGTGAGGCCTCCTTCACAGGTATTGCAGTATTATGATTAAGCAGTTATTCATCCCACTAAGATACACTGTCCTTATGTGGTCACAAGATAGTCGTGAATCTATTTGCTTCTTCACTAAAAATCTTACTGTATCTTGAAATTTGCCAGTTATGCTCCTAACATATGGCAGTCTTTATTTATTAGTGAGTAGATGAAGACAGTGTACCCCTCCTGGCATTTCTCCCGCACTGGTAAAAGCAACAAGCTTTGCATCACTCCAAGGACAAAATACAGTGTAGTACAGCAACTAAAAAATTATTACATTCCATAAAAAACTAAGATCAAATTCAGAGTTATTCTGAAGAGACCTTCCTGCACCTGAATACAGCTTCCTAGGTTATTAATCCTCATCACTTCATATACATTTAATCCACTCCGTCCTGGCACTCAGGAAAGTTGCAGTACAATGTTTAAGCAAGGAGGGGGAAAAAAAAGTTTCACCTTTAAGCAACAATCGGTTACACATTCTAATGACTGCCTTGTGCTTAGCACGAGCTGTACAATACCATGATAGCACATCCTTTCATCTCTAGAAGAAACACACGCACCTTCTTCCCCCACAAACTACTTTGATGGTCTAATCAACACCCTTGCAACAAAGCACTCCTGTTGAGCAGCTTGGTACTATAAGAATAGTTATGTTTTCTTTCTTAGTGAAAAACATTATTTTATTCTAATAGTGTTTGACAGCTTTCTGCTAATGTTCAACCGCGGGGCCGAGGCACTTTTAGATATAGGAAGTAACAGCTATGCTGTCTTGAGGTCAACATGCCAGAGGCGGCAGGCCATGTGACAGAAACCTCGTGTACCCTGCGAGGGTCAGGCTGCAGACAGCTCTGCTTTGACTAAAAACTGGGTGAATTACAGAAAACAAGAAAGCCAACCTACTACAAATAGTATTCACAAATGGTTTAATAAGAATACAGAAACGTAGACATTTTACACTAGCCTCTCCCCTCCCCCCCAAAAAAAAGCTTTGGGGTATTAAGTATGTGTGTGTATATAAATTTATATGTATTAAAAATGTCAACTGAAGAGAACATATCCATTAAAAAACGAAACTTGCACGTTGTTTGACCTATATGAACCACCTTTGGAATAAGCAGTACTTAAAGGAGTCAGCAACTTTGAAAGCAGCTGGCAACTAACAAGATGATTTTTAACTTCAAGTTAAAAAAATACAGGCAGCAAAACGCTCGCCCTATATAGCCCAATTAATCGCGGTAGCGCAACAGAGACAAAAATCCTACAACCTGTTCCACGTTTAATGTGCTGCTCAAAGGGCCTCAGCTTCCTGGTTATTTTAGAGTTTAGCCGAATGCTCCGCCTGCCTCAAGAGCACATGTGCCCATCCTCAAGGCTCCAGGGTACCGGTGCTGCAAGCCCGTACTCCAGCGGCACGGACAGCTATCCGGCTCTACTCATCTCTTAGAGAGGGCATTAACAAAGAAACTTACTTGAACTTGTGTTTTTCTGTACCAGCTTTCTGAACGGACAACCCGAGAACTTAGAAAGAGGAACAAGCATCAGCCACACATTAATCAGTGCCTAAAAAGGGGTTTGGTCCGATTTTAGAAAAAACGGCGGAGACACATGATCCAATTAAATTCTAATTATGTAAGTAGTAGGCAAGAGTATTTACACAGGCACTGATTACAGCTATTGGAGTCTAAAGTCCCCGGCCGGAGAGGCTCCGCTTCCTCCCCGCCGCCGGGCTCGTTTCAGTTCTAACCTCCCCTTTCACCGCTCTCCTTACAGACAATAGGAGACGCCGGCCGAGAGCCCCGTCTCCAAACCCGGACGCCAGCCTGGAGGAGCCGCAGGTCTCCCCGGAGTGATGATTCATTACCCGTCCCACCTCGGAGCCGGGAACCGGGGAAAGACCCCCCAGGCACCATCCCACCACCCGCAACCCCGGCCCCGCAGCGCCGGGAGAGGCAGCGAAACCCTCCCGCCCCGCCAGTGCCCCTTACCTCCGAACAGGTGCGGCGAGAGGTGCGCGGGCAGCGAGCCGATCACTAGCCGGGGCCCGCCGGAGGAGCCGCCACCGCCGCCGCCGCCGCCCCCCGCGGGCCGCTCCCGGCCGCCCTCCTCCGGGGTGCTGCTGACCGAGTCCTGCGAGCCGTAGGGGCCGCTGCTGTGGGGGATGTTGAAGGCGGACTGCGCTGCCCGGGCCCCGGAGGCCGTGGCTCCCCCCAAGGCCCTGCTCCGGGGTGCCGACCCCGCGGCACTCCCCGCCGCCGCCGCTCCTCCGGCCGCCGCGGCCG